>JAYMTG010000008.1:0-104256 GCA_036897565.1 Pelargonium exstipulatum | reverse complement strand
TAGTAAAGTCAGAAAGGTGTAGTGTAGGTACGAGAGGCTACAAGGAATGAAAGTCTAAAGTTGCCTGTTTCCAGGTTGACTCTTTACGTCTTTAACTCTCCCATCCCATTCCTTTATCCGCTTGTTCAGTTCAGCTAAATAAGGGGCCTAATAAACTAAAGCTCAAGAAACTTTTATTCTACTTAAAGATTTTTTTTATAAGATAAGCGTTTATAGCTCAATAAACGAAATCTATAACATACTTATAAACGTAAGACATGCAGGTAGGTGGTAAAATTACAAAACATGAACAGGGTCTTATTTAAGTCAATCTAGATAAAACCTCCTATATTACATTTAAAAAGACAACACAAAATAGGTTTGAGTTCATGGAATAAAAGGGGTAATCAAACAACGAATAAGGAATTAGGTAAATTCATAAACGCACTCTTTCGGCTTTTACATGCTTGAAAAAATCTATTAAATAACCTATCAAACTTCAAATTACGGAGCAGCTCATCGTAATTCAAACCTTCAAACCTGGGGAACCTTATACGGGGAGAATCCATTCGTGCACTCTTTTTATGTAAGAAATTGGATTATAATCATACACCCATATTAAGTAGTGATAGTCGTATATCACTAATTGACGGCGTAGATAGGAGGGGCCACCCCTGTGGTAAAAAAAGGATTCCCTTAAGTAGTGGATTCTTTTATGATCCCTTTAGAACTCTTACTGAAATACTAAGTCCTGGAAAAACGTATAAATAATTAGATCTATAAATATACCCCTATCATATAACCCGCAAAGGGGGCTCTCGCTAGGCTAGTCCAAAGCAAAACTTGAGATTTCGAATGTCTTTGAAACAAGCGTAGCGTAAGGCTACTATTCAAAAAGATATGTAAGTGGCTTCTATACTTCGAAATTCAAAAAAGAAGTTTCCTAAACTAGTGGAAAAATCGGCTAATATTCTAGTATTAACTATTTATTTAATTAAGAAATAACTTAATTATAGAAGATATGCTTAGTTTGAGATGTATATTAAGGGGGCCTTTTTTTAATCTGGTATAGTTGAAATTACTTATTTAGAATAGCTCGGAACTAGAGGGGACTCCTTTTTTGTAGGAAGATTACCCAGGCTTTTTTTATTTCCATATTTTTACTTTTTACAAGTAGTATTTTTAGAAGATTGCCCGTTTTCTCACATAGGTGTTGAGACTATAACCTATAAAAGCTTTTCCTACGATATTCCTAATAGTATTACTAATTTAAAAGTCCTGTAAAGCAGTGGCTCAGAACCTCCTTTTATTGGATCCCTATCCAGGGTTGTACTTCTCTCCGAACCCTATGGAACTTTATCCTAATCTGAAAACTTCCCAAGACTTAACTTAACGAAAGCACCTAAGTAAATTAAAAAAGGGAACCACAGGAATGAATTGACTGACTACCTTCTTGCTTGAACCCCCGAAAACTTGAATAACTTCTTTTCATTCCTATAACTTTCTGAAACCTTAATATAAGGGGCTTCCTAAAGGGTCAAGTATTCTTTATCTTTATGTTATGCCCAACAATACTTAAATAAGAGAGTCCATCAAGATTTGAAAGAAAATCCTGATAATTATATTGTGAAACTTGTAAGAATACCTTAGATTCTTAATATTTTTTTATCTTTTTGGTAATAATATACCAGTTAAGCCATGCTAAGAGATTCGCGGGGCGCCCCGGTCAAGACATAACTAAACTCCTTTTATTTTTTTGGTATAAAAATGAGTTATATAGAATTTTTCTTATAATAAAGCAGGTTATCTCACTTGAGCTCTGAATAAGTCAAATAGAACCTCTTGTAAAGGGGCCAGTGGCCTCTATAGGGGTACCTTGGGCTATTTCATTAAAAAGGTGGTAAACGAAACAACACCCAAAAAGGTATTTAAAGTAGTGTTTTAAGCACGTCTAGATAAGAACTTTGACATTGTTTGCTTTAAATCCTTATTCATTTCTCTTTAGTATTCCAAACAGGATAGGAATTCATTTAAAAAGACAAGGGTTTCCCTTTAGTGTTTTTGGAAGTGAATAATATATAGCACAATAGAGAGCCCTTGAATTGGAGCTTCATTTCGTGGTGTATAGCTCAGTTGGCAGTTGGTAGAACACAGAATTAAGTATACACAGGTCAGTAGTTCGAATCGGGTTACCCCAAAAGCAGGAGTAACAAAAGGGATTCTTTACGTATAAGATTTCAGGAATCTTTCTTGTTTGAAAATTTCTATACGTCTTTGATTGCAAAAATCATGTAGAAAACCTCTATTATTTGAATTAAGCAACAAAAAGGTAGGTGATTCAGCACATGTCTCTAAGAAAGAGTTCGTTATCTTTACAAGTAGGAAAGAGATACTACACTACTTGGTAGTATCGCAGGTAATTTGATACGTTCAGAGTGAATAAAGGATACTATATCAAACTTGACCTCTATAATCTTGCTTGAAAATCCGTAGATTTTTAAGTATAAAGCAAGGCCTTCCAATGGATAGCTTTTAGCGGACGTGCACTCGTATAATTTTGTCCAGGAACTCCCCCAAACGAAATAGGTAAATTCCTAAACTACAAAATAGTAAATATATCACAATTCAAAAACTTGTCTTAGCACTTGTCACTTTAACGAATTGAAATGAAAGTGTACCCAACTCAGATTCTTGTTTTATGTTCTAAATTATGTAGTTGAAACCTTCACAACAATGAAAGGGCTTATAATTATAGAAGGGTTTGAGCTCTTATATTTCTTTCAATATTGACTACTACATGAGTAAAGCCCGGGTAATTGGGGCAACTAAAGCTACAGAACTTCGCATACTTTGTCCAATCGAGGTATATAATAATTTTTGTAATTGAAATCTAAATAAGGGTTACGCCTGTGGTTTTTGAGCATGATCACCGAAAATAAGAAGTTGATCAAAACTTGTATAGTCTTGCTAATTGACTCTAGGAGAGGATTGATGTAATGAAAGCTCTTCTATTCTTGACCCAGTTGAGGTAGTAAGAAAGGAATCAGATTAAGACTTTGTCATAGCCCTGAAAAGCTTACAGAGAGCGAAACTCGCAGATACTCTATACCTATAAGTAGCTAGAAGTCTCTATATTAAGAAGGAAGCTAAAAAAGCACAAGCAAGACCAAGGACTTAACTGAATACGTATTGGTTACTGTTTAGTAAGTCAAAGTTAGCCATTTTTAAGAAAATTCTTTATTTTCAATTTGAGAAACTGTTTAGTACCCTTGAAAGCGGATAGGGGGTAGTTTTAAATGAGGGTAATTACTATCTTACAGGTATTTAGTTTTTAAGCAAGTTGTACATACTAGGATAGCGAACGTAATGGCTTTCATTTATACAAAAAACTGCTGTTGCCTTTGCTTTGAAAAAATCCTACATAACCAAGGAAGAGATCACGCTGAGCTATACCTATATTTAATAACTTGTATTATGTTATGTAAAATATGAAACTTCAACCCTGCTTTTTCGTCAAGTGAAATTAAGAGTTTCAAAGAAGGGCAGAATTGAGTGCTTTCCTTATTGTTTATAGAAAGAACTATAACTACTACCTTTATAGTACGGAGTTTAGATTACAGTATTCCTTATGTAATAAGCTAATAATAGTTCTAAGCATTATGAGTTTTACAAAGCTTTTTCACTTAATGATTTCCTACAAATCGCTTGATTAGTGCTTTTTTGCTTTTAGTCCAATGTTTTCACTATGAGATAAAATCCATTTGTAGACGACTCTTATTTCCCTTAGTAGAAGTTTCAGTGCAATTTATAAAAACAAGGACCTAATTGAATCCGAGTTTTTTATCTCGCTTAGTTAGACCATTTAAAAAGTGATTAGCAACTGAAAGTCTATAATAATACCGTACCAGATTTACGATTATCAGCTAAAATTCAAAAATATTAAGTTTAAGAATAAACCTTTAGTAAAGAAATTACTTAATCAGATTCATTAAATGAAAACCCCCTGACTCTTTTTTACTTCTAAATAATAAAGGGACAGACCCTAATATAGACCTAGAAAAAGAAACTAATCTTCCTACAGAAATGACGGATACACTACTAGCATCAAGGGGTCAATTCCAGGCGCTTTCTTCTAAATTATTTCTATTCAACTCTAGCCTAAACTTGTATTGTAAGCCCGGGTAAGAAACCCTTGTATAAGGCAATGCGGAGACTAAACAACTAATATTGATAGCTATAAATTTTTATTTTATTCTACTAGCTCCAGCCGTCTTTGTGTAATTTAGGATTTCGTGTAAACCAGATAGACTTCAGTCTCGTTTTAACTCTATTATAAGAGGTATTTCTAAAAGGTTATACCATTCGCAGTTTTTGCTAGGGATTCTTATCTGGATTAGAGAAATATAAGACAAATCTTGGAATTCTACTTATCTTTAGCTGTTGAACCAGAACTAAAATGACTTTCTTTGCTCCTATATGGATATGCAATGACATGCTTCCATAATTCTGATAGGATCTAAAATATATAAATATTACATAAACCAAGCACTAACAAAACGAGTAAAGACTCTTGCGCCCACTCAAGGCTTTTTTCAGTGATAGATTTTTCTCCTACACAAAAAAGATAGGGAAGTCTTCCGTAAAGTTTCTAGGAGTAGAATAGGATTCCTTTTTTAGGTTTAGTGCTCCTCTTTTTAGGGATAAGTTAAAAAACTTCAATAAGTTGCCGAGGACTTTTTACCGTTTATAGAATATAGAGTAGGTGTGATTGAGTAACCTGACAAGACTTCAAAACCAATAGATAATTGGATGCTCAAAGAGAGGGCTATTTTGATCCGTGTTTTGCACGAGCTTTCATTTCTCCTTTGAAGCTTATTATCTCCACCTTCATCAAACTATGCCTATCAAGTTTAGGAGACTCAGTTATATGCCAGTGCTGAAAAGTTTTTCTTTTGGATATTGTATAGCCCCTCTGTTTTAGCCTCTTATTTGTACTTAACACGCCCTTAAGATTTGAAACGGGATCCCTTACCTTACTTAATAAAGCATGTCATGATGCCTAGTTTAGAGCTAGACTAACTTATCTTATGCTTTTTAAAAGATATGAGGATCCGGTATCCTAAGAGTTCCCTATGGATTTCTTTATCTGACTTTATATAAGGGGCGTACTGAGCAAAATGAGGAAGCTTCCTTATTACTCACAGAATATTTACAAACTTTATCGATTCTGCTACCTTTAGGAACTTCTTCAGAACTAAGGAAATTCTATACTCTTTAAAAAGTACAAAAGAAAAGGGTCTTGTCCCAGGACTACAAGCACTTTCAACGGAGTTAATAGAGGCCGTAATCTAGTAAAAAGAGCTACCTATTCCATTTATTTTGTCAGAGTTAGGGGCAAAAAAGCTAAACATAAAGTTTGATATTTAGTATTTCCCACTTAAGGTGCACTTTCCTGCAGGAATTGAAAAAACCAGTCCCTAGGTTGTCAAATAATCTAGATAACGAATAGCATAATTAAGGAGTTTTTCGCTAATTAGCATTATAAATATTTTTTTATATCTTATTTAGAGTCTCACAGTACAGAGTGCTAGGGGCATACTCCTGATTAGCGGGAACCATAGCCAAGTAGTAAAGCATGAGTCTGCAAAACTAACATGCGTCGGTTCAAATTCGACTGGTTTCTACATCCTTCGTCCCAGAGTTATGGGGTTTTCTCAAAAAATGGAGTATAATAATAGTTTTTTTTGCTAGGAAGTTTTCCTGATAGGTTTTCATTCGTATCTTGTTTTTGTCAAATATTCGTTTTCATTTCTATTATAGATCACTTTTCAAGGAAACCCGAAATTCAAATGAGGTTAGAACAACGAGTCGTCAACACGAATGCCAAGGGTTAGAGTTGGGCAGTTAGAGACTCCTAGGGATTCCGAATATTCCTTATGAAAATACTACAAAGAATGCAAATTAATAGACTACATTCTTCTATCTCCCATCATAGTACATAGAGTAACAAGAAGAGTACAGTCTCCAAAGCTTCTTCTCTTCCTAATAAGACTAGAACTCTTCTAACAAACAAAGAAATAGAAATCAAAGGCAAAGAAGTCCGTAGAAACAAGAGAAACAAGCAGAATTTAGGTCAAGGTCAGAGAGCAAAACAGAAGGAAGTAGAAGCCGGTTGTCCTAAAGCATGCATGCCTATTCAAGTAACTATAGTACTGAGTGAACCTTCTTCGCTATCGCTTCAGTCGGTAAGAGAAGAGACTATAAGGGTTCCCGTTAAGTACGACACTCCTTAGGGGGATAGCTTCAGAAGACAAGATTCACTAATTTCTTAAGGAGCAATACAATATCTTATAAACCTATGACACCCATTATAGATAAGTAATAAATAGAATACTATACTAACTAATAATTAACAATTTACTATAAATAATAGTAACCCAAAAAGACAAAGTAAAGACAAGGAGCAAGAAGAAGAATACAATAAAAGCTACAGTAGTACAAGCTCTAGCTCTACAGGAGAATCCTCTCTGCAGGTATTATAATAAGAGAGTTCTAACTCTAGCAGCTAATAAAAAAGACAACTAACTCAAAATCTAACAAACAAGTAATACAAAGAATAAGTAACAAATAAGAAGTCAAGGGCAATAGAAAACTAAGTCAAACAAGGAAAGGAAATTAGATGCTGGGGCTGTAGAGAGCTTGGAGTACACTATCTAAATATATAATGCATTAACCTCCTTCTCCGCGTTACAGTTGGTAAGAGAGGACACTTTGTCAACCCTATTCAGTTTATAAGCTCCCAAACGATAAGCTCTACAAGACAAGAGTCAAATAACTTATACAGAACAACTAACTACAAAAGCTACAAAAAGACAAGGAATACCGGCATAGCCCTATATAGAGTATAGAGAATCTTCTTCTAGCAGCAGGTATTGTTCTAGCAATAATACAGAAAGCGGGTATAGCTCATAAAAAGCAAGTAACACTCAAATAAAAGTAAAGCAAATCCAAAGGGAAGAAGAAAGTCTATTGAGAACTTAAGGATTGTACCATTATAATATAATTTGTTCTAGTATTTCTTATGTTATAACTACCCCAGGCTGCACCTATATTAAAAGAAAGATTCCGAAAAGTCTTAGTCTTAGGTCAGCTTAGCTAAGAATCCCTTTTTAACATCTGATACACTCTATACCAAAGACTTTTAGAGTCAATATTTACTGTGTTTTTCAGTATTTGTTTTTTTCAGAGATAAATAAATATTATAGGGATGACTTTTAAGAAAAGAAAACCTTCAGTGCTTTCCCTGTTTAGTTTACTTAGTTCTTTTTTTAAACCGGAAAAGGACCTAACATTTGAAATTGAATTCCTCTGACTTTTACTGATTAGAGGTTAGAGACTCCAGTTTCTCATTAGCATTTACTTGCGCAAATTAAGAAAACAAACCCCTTTTAACCATATCCACTAAAAAACTTGAAATATCCAACCAAGATTGGTACTAAACCTCTATTCCTCTTTTTGAAAGAGCTGCTCAGGTAAGCACAGAACGAGGGCATACCCACATTTTACATATAGCACTAATAAAACTACATAGGTTGTTACCCAATCCTGTCTTATACACACCGAAGACCCCGCTCTCTTATTTACAAAAACTATTATATTGGGTTTACATAAAGATTGTTTTTTACCACTACTACTGTTAGATTTTAGAAACTAAATCAACTAGAATTTGGCTTCTCTTTTTAGTTTATACCTTATTTCAGGTTCAAACTCTATAATATGTAATCCTGAGATTAGAGTTTTCTTAAACTTTGTAAATTGGATACAATATAGCAAGAAGTCTGGCAAGCCGGGTAACCAAGCAAAAAGTGAGTCTATTAGGCACTAACTACGTATTCTGAGTATTTTCTTATTCTATTTTCTTATTCCATTTGAATTGAACTCTAACAAGCATTTATTTTAAACTATGTAATAGCTACGTATGAATCAAACAGCATCTCTAACGGGTAACCTACAACGGGCATTCCTCACACTTTCTGTAAAGGACTAAGAAAGCTGGTCCTATTTCGATCAAAATATTAGCTTCTCGGAAAAAACTCATATTTAACAATCAATCTTAAAAAGGGCCTCCCTTCAATCTCGTCGAGTGCAAAACTCGGAATTCATACATAATAAGTAACCAAGGACTTTGTTTGAGCTTCGTAATATTCCTTCAGTTCCCTAAAATGTTACCTTTACCTGGAAGCCCCATTAGATCTATAAAGACCCTAGTTGAGAGAAGACTGTCAAATATAAAGTTATCGGGGCGCGGATATCCTAAATAAAGAATTCTTCTTCTATTAAGGGAGGGAATTAGAACTCGTGTATGTACCCCTGCTTGAGTAATGCCTAAGTCTTTTTATGTCATAAGTTTTTGGCACATTTTTATAATAAAGTCCTTTTCAGATACCTTGTACTAAGGTAAGAGTTTTGATAGGAAATAACAGCAAAAAATACATTTAATGGACAACCACCCCGTATTTTTAATATTGAGCATTTCCTTCTATATAAAGGTAACTAATACAACAATCTTAGTTCATGCTTTCTAATGTTTATCAAAAGAGAGGGTTTATCTATAATAGGACAAGGTATAGGTATTATGCACACATAAAAGTTAGATAATAGCAACAATGGGTAGAACAGCTATAGGCAACAAGAAAAGGGTAGATATAGGGATTTCTTAATTAGTCGTAGAGAGTCCTTGTGAAATGAAATTAGAACCTATGTATTTTCTATTGTCTTAGTAGCTATGTTATAAATTTGTACAAGTTATCCAGGAATTTTCTAACCTCTATTCCTCTATGTTGAAGCAAGGCTAGTCAATTGATAAGGCTTAATTGTAAGTAAAATCTCGAGAATGAAAGGGAAGGCAATATTTAACAGGAGTTCTTCCTTATCCAGAATATCCTAAATTAAGTAATAAAATTCTTAAACAGGGAAGCTTTTTCTTAAAGGAAATTCAAGTATATAGGGTAAGGGCAAGGATTTGGGATAACCCAAGGAATCCACTTTACAAAGGGCTAGGCAAGAAATTGAATTTGAAAGTAATTACAAAAATTTCTATAACTAAGTATAACTAAGTAAACCTTGTTGTTAGTTTAATTAAATACAGAATTCTTAAGGGAATTGTTTCTTCCATGATAGAAAGTCTTCCACTTGGATAAACTTTAACGAGGGAAATAAAAATACCCGAAGCTTAGTAAAGCTGTTCCTGAAATCGGGTCTTATAAAATATGTCTTATTAACGGTAACAAGGTGAAATAGGAAAGGCTTCGGCTCTCTAATCAGAGTATGATTTCCATCTAGATGACAGGACACTTAACTAAACATATCCAATATAGGAAGTGGTAATTCCGGTATATTTCTGGGTTAAAGGGCCTTCTTCTTATTAATAAGGGAAGGTACTTTATTAACTCTTACCAAAGTGAGTAATATAGATAAAAGCCTGAGGAATATTCTTATCCATGTTCTGTCTTTTTAATCTTTATGGACTGAGTAAATAAGGAAGATGAAAGGCACGGAGGACTATTTAACTTGTTTTTATTTCTGTATTTCGGTTAAAAGCATTTAAGAGATCAGGAATTCAGTGAAAGCTGTTAGAGTAAGCTTTTGTGTTCTGTTCCTTTGTTGTTTCCAGTTTCCATTTCGGATAATAAAGACGTTGGAAGTATACTAAAAGTAAAGGTAATCCTCGGTAAAGACCTTATCAAGCCTGTGAATTTAAGCGGTTGGTGGCTATAAGGAGGGTTTGTTCTTGTGTTCCTTTGTATCCGGATTTTCATCCAGGTTTAGGTTTATTTAAGAGGACATATTCTTAGTAAGGAGTTTCCGATAAACAAAGTCCCGCGAAAGCCTGTGGTCTTAAGAGTGCAAGGTTCACTATCCATATACTATCTAGCATTAACATCCCTCTGGTACCCAGCTGTCGACTTCTTGCTAGACTATATGGTTCTATCCTCTTTTAATCATAAGAAAGGGTCACGATGGGTACTATCCTTACAAAATACTATCTAATAAGCCCTAAATAAGAAATGAACCTTACACGTATTAAGAATTATAGTCATTATAGGCAATAAAATTCCTAACTACAAAAAGAGGTAAGCTTGTCTTAGCCGCATTAAGTAAAGGGAATACCCATACATAAGAGACAGCTACGGCTGTATATGTATAGCCCAAAAGAACAAGAGTATGGAATACTCCTTAACTACTTACCAACTCTAAACTAGTGATAAAGGAACGAATTTATAGTAACTAGAGCTCTTTCAAATGAATTGGTATTTGTTATTTGCTTCTAAATTGATTAGGGAAAGCCCCATACTTGCTTAACCTTACGCGGAGCTTCTCTTGAGTTACACTTCTCTTAGTACCCGATAAGGGAGTATCCCGTGTTTTATACAAAAATTTTATCCTATAACACCTTATAAAATTAGCTGAATAATATGCGACTATACTTTCTTTTTTAGAAAACCCATATGAAGACAGCTACACTAAGCCCAGGCAGTAAAGGCAACAAGGTCCAGAGTTGGTATTTGTAATCGCTTAGAAAGAATCTAGAATCTCGATACAATCTAGTACACCTTCTTTGACCAAAGACTTCTGTTTTAGAATTTTTCAGTGGTAGAGCAGGTCAGTCTTCAGAGAAATCTCATGGGTTCAAGCCTTTCCTTTGTAAAAATTGGGTCTAGAGACCCCTCTAGTATGCTATCAAAAGTAAAAAGCAAAGGAACAAGAATGCTTTTTGTAGAATCCTTTCTAATTGATCGAAACGGTCTCGTCAAGCCCCAAGCATAGAAAACAAAAGAACCAAACTAAAAAACTCGGGCCGAAGCACTCCCCCTTAGTGGCAAACTCCTTTATGAAGTTTAGGTTGAGGATTTATTTTAATGAATCCACCGAATAAAGAAGTTTTTTAAGTTGAGTGTAAAACAGATAATAGGGCAATTGCTTATTAGAGTACGCTCCGGGAATACAGCTAACTACTATACAATTATGAGTCTAGGAATGCTATAGCAATAAGTTCCCCGCCTAACAGAGAGGGTTCCGTCGCTTATATATTTCAATCTCAGCTTGGACGCGTAGGGCTACTTCAATTTAAGCTAGAGATCCCTTTTTTTTTTGAGACTGGTCAACAGGTAGGCTGGCTTAAACTGGAATTTTTAAGGTTTTATATGGAAATCTATGGAAAATTAGTAGTTACTTTTAAAGCACATAACGTAGAATTCTTGTATACTATGACTTTTTATTTTATTACAGTATAAACTATTAGGATATTTCATTCCTTACGGAAACTGGGGCGCCTCTTACTAGTTTTTATTAGCTATTCCTATGAATAATCTTTCTTTATCTCCAATCTACTCTATAATTTGGAATATGCTCAATGATACCCAATAAAAGAAAGTAAAAACGAAGAAGTGCTGCCAGACAGAGCTCTAACCTATTCCTGATACAAACCTCTAACCCCAGGATGTTTACTATTATTCTTAGAAAAAAAACAGGAAGTCTTTGAATTTTGAATTCGGATCCTTTGTCGTACTAAACCAAGCTAAGAAGGAAAAAGAGACTAAAAAGAGAATAAAGATTATCCCGCTGCTAAAGGCAACACTTTTTTGAAGTACTCCTTGGTACTTTATATCTTCCCTTTCTACATCTTATAAAGAACCCCACCCTCACATATTTACTAAGGAGGGGGACCTAGCAACTAACTATATGTCTTGAATGCACATTCTTGATAAGTCAGTTAGAAATTATTTTTAGGCATCCAGCATTCCGGGGACTCCCATACTTCATATTAATATGTCTGTTCGGAAATATTTTCTTTATTTAGGGGTACTCCTATACTAATGAAATATAAGATATATTCAGGATTACGCCAGTTAGGTCAGGGGCTCCTTGTGAGAGATATCCGTTAATGTTATAGTAATACGCGTTTTCATTAGCCTTTAGAAGTTCAAGTTCTCGAAGTAACAAAGTTCCAAATTCTCTTAGTTTGAGTTTATCTTTACTAATTAGGTTCAAGTAAATTTCAGGAAATAAGGCAGGATTGTTATAACTTAAAAAGGGAGACTATTAAAGTAACGGATTTGCCATAAAACACTTCTTTAATAATAGTTTTCTATTCTATGAGGAGCGGATACTTAAATTATACAAGGTTTTCAAGTCCCGGCCGAAAACTTTATAAAACTCTTCATTTGAAGCAAAAGAATTTCAAGTGTTTATGTTTCTCAATTTTATTTTTAGTGACTTTTCGTAAACAAGGATAACTTTTACAGAAATCCATTTGGATTAGACGCTGCTTGTTGAGGGTCTCTTACCTATGACCATTACTAATAATATATATATATAAGTATAAGGTTACAGATTCATTTAGATTTCCTTAGCAGGAGCATTCTTTACCTTAAATAGACATCATTTTTTGTTCTCATTTACGGCCCACAAATCGGGAACGGCAAGCAACTTAAGGCCCAACTATATTAGATACTCAAATTCATTTAGTAAGGCGCGGGGTTTATTTTACAGATGTCAAAGGTTCAAATCCCATCTCCTCCGAACATATAAAAGCGCTCCCTCCTTTATAAAGTATTCGTTCAAAATAATGAAACCAAACCAAAAATAGAGATATGTATCCCCCGAGTTACCGAAAAACCTCTATACAAAATTCAGTTTATGATTGGAATTTGCTTGCAAAGAGTCCGATTATTAGAATGTTCTCAAATAGTAGGATTTGCAGTTTCGATAAAAAAGGCTTTAGCTTCTAAATTAAGGACTTGAAGGAACCTTCGCAATTCCACAAATTTGTGTTTCATCTCATAGGCTTGAGCAGCAAGGTAATAAAAAAAGTAAACCCCCCTAGAAGTAATAAAGTCTGATCACTATCATAAGGATCTGCCCCTCTTCGGCGTAATACTCTTATATATAATAAATATGGATTCAGTATATGCTTATACAGCTACTCCAGCTTCTTTTAAAACCCTAAGTTGTTGTGTAAAAAAGGAATCCATTCAAGGGCTTTTCTGTGCACTTGGAAAGCCTGATTTGAGTGCTATTCTTATTAGAAAAATCCTATATATATAAGGTACCGGGCCTTACTTCAACAGTAACTGGTTGGGACTAATATGAGCTTTTCATATTCTAAATCGACTTCCAAGAGCCCCGAGGCATTATGAAAACCCTGGTTCTATGTTAGCGGTAAGTAGCCATGACTCTTCGGTAATAGTTGAATTAGAAAATCTTGATGATAAAGAAAGGAGTCCCGTTGAGTTGACGATATTAAATGTATACTTTTCACTCTTGGAATGAATAATTTCAAAGGGAGGGAACGTTAAGCTATTTTGTGTACTAGTTAATGAGTTTTTCCTGAGGAATTTCTAAAACTATTTGAGCGTTTAAGAAAACTTAAGATCCTTTAGGCAAGCGTATTGTGAAGGACCCCGTTTTTTCCGCTTAGATGTTAAAGCTTTTCTTTATGAATGACTCTGTTCTTTTTTATTCTAAGAGTTCCGTGTGGGTTTAGTTAGCGAAGCTATAGCCCCTCTTTTTTTAGAAGTATAGTATATTAAAGTAATATTAAAGAAGTGTTTTACAGGTTTCCTAAAAAAGACTGGATTTAGTGATTAGTAGTACTTGATCGAGAAATTTCCTGACCTGAAGTGACCCCTAGGAGCCCCTCTTTCTTCCCTTACCTAACTCCCCAAAAAGCTAAAGTGGAAGGGTAAAGCAGACTCTTATTTCCTTGTTTTAGCTCTTATAAAGTGGAACCCCGTTGACTTACTTCTTACTCTTCTGCTTACCTTATTCGTACTTGCCGTCTTCTGGGCCGGGCCCTAGCTTTTTTAGTCTGCAGCTGTATCTTAATCTTAAAATAGGATATACTAAGCTTTTCGGTTAGCTAAGGAGCTCGGGATACTGGTTTGTGTACTAGTGTAGGCGACTCTTCGTAAGTACTACATACAAGGGATTCCGTGGGTATAGTATGTATTACAATTTTCGAAGGGTTCCAAAGAATGAAATCTAATTGAAGTAAGCCCCTTAGCTTGTAAAATCCCTGCGCTCAGTTCTCCCATTAGTTGAACATATTCTTTAATTCTTACAACCTACAAGTAAAATCTCGGAGTCTTAATATAAGTTAGTGCTTTTTTTTAACAGAGATTTCAATTTCGAGTAGAGTCTATATTCTAACTTTCTGAAAAAAGATCGCACACTCTACTACCATAGAATCACTTTTATACTAACTATTCCGTATCTATTCCTAAAACAAGAAAAAGCATTTCCATACAACCCTGAATTAGTACAGAAACCACAGGTTCATTGCCTATTCTAAGAAGCAAGATTCATCTTTCTGGTTTTCTCTTTAAATCTTGAAAAGTCATGGTAAAAGCAATTAGCATATTGAATTATGTATATATAATTCTTCTCATCCTGTAAACTTTCCACTGCAGTAAGTTAAGTATTAAAGTGAGCTTATTCAGTTGTCAGTTGGTAGAGCAGGGTTTAGTTTGCTCGTGAAGCGCAGGCTCGCAGCGAATGACTCTTGTTTTTTCTTCCTGTTTCTGTGTTTGCTTACCTGCTCCCATATTCTTAGTCATACCTATACTCGTATGCCCTATTACCTGTCTGACCTTCCTAGCTGCTATACCCCTTTTCATGATACCTACACTTATCCCAATCTTTAGAGGCAGACTCCTTTGAACCTAATGGTAGAAGGTTTACAAATCCTGCTATACCCAAAAGTTACACTAGATATGAATCATCAAGAGGGTCTTCTACCGGCCCGTTTTCATTAAACTATATTATAAAGTCATTCCTATTTTACCTAGACTTCTTTTCTTATTGGTCTCTGTACCTTGTTTGATACTAGGCTTTCAGGTCAAGACTTGTTCGTAAACATACAAAAAAAATAGAGGGTATTATTAACAACAATAAGACAGAAGGTTCTAATTATTTGGTAAAGTGTTTTGTTCCTTATTTACTTACTTCATATTAATCAATAAAGAAGAAGATTTTTTACACAATACCCAGTAGCGATTCTAGTCGAATATCTATAAATAGTTGATTCAAAACTAGTCACGAAGCAAGATTTCAGATTTGGCTCTCTGGTACTTCCTTTTTTTCATATTATAAAACTGAACTATAAGAGTACCCTTTTAAGTAAGACTACATGATTTCTTTTATTGTTTTTCCATATAAAATCTTTTATCAGGCTTGCATATCTTACAGTATGTAGAAATAGGTTGGATATATACATCATCTCTAAAAGTCCTGGAACGTACACCAACTTGAACCACTGACCCAAGGGTTTTTCAGTCCTTTCCTTTGCTCTACCAACTGGGCTATACACCCACCCTGAGATAAGGGGCTCTATTTCAGTAAGATTCTTCACTCGATAATAAGGCGCAGAATATGAAAAAGGAGCATACATAATAAGTCAATTTGATAAGTTCATGATTTCAAATAGTAAGTTCAAATTCTCACAAAAATTGTATAGTAAAGCGGTACCGGATGTCTCATATGAAAGTCTTTATTTACTTAAACGCAAGTTTTTCCTCTTTTTCTTTAGTAAATCTTATTCGCTTTAGGGCCCTCCTGCTAACGAGAAAACCTCCGGGAAGAGCCTCTGGAGACTCGGGAAAGAACTTCTTTTAAGAATAAGATAAAATGCATGAGTTCAAGTGCTATACTATATAGACTAAGAATAGACTCAGAGAAACACCAGGACTATCCAAGAAATTGCCTAAGAAACCTAGAACAACTCATAAGAAAAAAAAAAACAGGTTCTAATCAACTACTCTTAAGTAAGATAGGTAAGACTCACAAATCTCTCTTTCTTTTTTCAAAATAAAAAAGGGTTTTCATGTAATGGTTCTGCACAAGCAAAACATAAGGATGGAAAGATGAGGAACACGCTACTCCATGTTTTGGCCTAGCAAATCACTTTAGGACTAGTTTACTAATTATCTAAACAATATAGAAAAATACTGAATAAAACAAGTCGCCCTATGGAGCAGTTCACTTTTTTTTTGCCTAGTGATTTGAGTCTCCTTATATTTTATATATCTGTCAATTGGGTAATCGCTTCTAGCAGCAGTGGATCTTGACCTTTGAGTGGTCATCAATTGTTATTTAAGCAATTCAATCTCAGTTAACCTAAATCTTCTTCCTTTATTTTGTTTATATTCTTTTTAGGACAACCTTAAGGGGGATTACTAACAGGGGAAATACTGCGCATTAATTCATTGGCCTGGGAATTGTCAAATAGTACGAAAGGATCTAAAATTTGTGTTAACAATATAAAGGACTAATAATTTACAAGTTCAACAAAAGTTGAAAAAGTCTTACGTATGAGGGTTCTAATTGAATTCAGAGAACCTGGGAAGGGTGATTAGAACAAAATTGAGATCTAGAAACAATCATAGGTTCAAAACCTGCTTTGGATAAGGATCAAATAAGAAGCTCTACAAAAATATATGGATCTCTAAAACTAAGAAGTTTCACAAGTATTAGAGTGTCATAATAATTCACAAACCGACCTTACACTAATGTACTAAGTAAAAGGATTGGTTGCCAAGCAGAAAAGCAGTGTTGACAATAAAGATTGGTATGACACGGAATGCTGCATACGACTAAAACCGCGGGTTCGAATCTCGCCCAGGAGCTCCGGATCTCTCCCACTCTTATATGGGTTTTCTATACGTCTTAGCTTGTCGACTGTTCCTAAAACCCCAATTATTTGAGCTCTCTAAGAGCAGCACCAACTCCCAAGCTCTCCTGAAATCCTAAATGTTATCCTTTGCTGAAAGATTCTACTCATAATGACGATACTAGTTTCCTCCTTTTTATTTGCAATTGCTGTACTGCTTTTTATTATATTCTGTGACTAGATGCCATTCCATAAGGATAGCTGGAATATCCTAAGAGTAACCCCCGTAATCTGTTTACAAAGTACAAGGCTGACCAAATTAAAAAAGGTAAGAATAAAGATAAGCTATTGCAGATTATAAAAGATTCTGTTATTTATAAAAGAATATAGGCGTGTTAGAGTGATAAGATAAATTTAGATATATGGTTTTCTTTTCTTAATATGACAGGATAATAAGATTCTTCACATGCAGCCGTATCAGAGCTATGATATTTATATATATAAGGATTTTTCTTATAATTTTATATTATAGCAAGTTTTCCGTTGTAGCCCCCCAGTTCCCTCTAGTGTCACCCTATAGAATTACTGTACTTTATTAATCCGGACTCCTTTTTAAAAGAACTTGTCTACTATAAATAATAAGTATATCGTTTCTATAGACAAAGAGAGCTCTTGTAGCGCTCTATCAGGATAAGGATTGCTTTGATTTCACCAGGAGCAATTAGATGAAAAAAGATTTGTACTCGACACCGTAACCTTTTTTGAGGAACTCGCGGACTTTATTCTAGGAAAACATTACTCTAAGGTATTCTTCTTCCTATTAAAAGAAAAAGCTTTATAAAAAATATAACTTCAACGATTTCGCCTCCCTAGTGAGAAGGGACTGGTTTGTCAACTACACAAGCTTTTCCCCAGAGACTCTATGTGCACCTTAATGAGCGTACCCCCTCTCTCTACAAAAACCATACTAAAGGAATGTATAAATGGGAAGAGTAACTGGTAACTATTGGAGCCTCTCTTAATATTGCTACTTAAACACTTGATAGAAATTTCCTCAAGGGAGTTATCCTACTCTCAATACCGGGCTCATAAGGAGGCAGAACCCCCGGTTTACTTGAATCGTAGTAGGCTCAAACTCTTGTAACAAGAAAAAGAAAAAAGTAATACAAACTTAGATAACAAGCAGGTTAGAGGTTTTGACTTAGCAGTAATTGGTAGAAGTAGGATGCCTACCTCATCATTAGTCTCTAAGAGTTTCGAGAGGTATACAAAGACAAAGAGGAAAAACACTTGGAAAAAAAGGAAGGGGCGAAATCTTCTTTTTAGTCAAGTGTACCAGTAAGAACTTTTTTGCTGATATATTAGATATGTTTTCAATTGGCTTATAAATCCAGAGCTCTGATTTGTTCAAGAGTTAAAGATTGTGGTTAAAACACTATATCTAGAATTTCCCTTGTAATGTAAAGTCGGGCCTAGAGTTCAAATTGTTTTCCTTATTTTATGATATTGAGATTTAACAATGAAAGCTTATTACAACTACAAAAGGTATCCTAAATGAAGGGGTTTTCTAAGCCAAGTCAATTTTCTCTTTTTCAACAGGGAATATAACTCAAGAGTTCCTATAGGGCCATTTCATATTTTTGAGAATTTTTTTTAGAGTTAGAGCCCGTTTCTAAGCAGCAATTGAAGCTCTTAAAGGGAACTCTCCTATAATTAGGTTTACTTAGTTTTGTCGTACGTCAAGAAAAGACTCTAAAAACCCAGTAAGTAAAGGAGTTATTCTGCAAACCGAGGTAAGAAGAATATATAACATTTAGTAAACTTGCTATTACCCTTGAAAATCCTTAGAAAGAAGTACGTCATCGAGTACATCTATTAACAGTTGTAGGTTTCAAACCTCCCTGATACTCAAATTCCTCTTTGAATCTTTCACAAGGCCCTGCCACCTTTGATAGAGAAATACGGGAATGCTTTTCGTACTACCAGACAGATTTCCATCCAGCCCTTTCCTATACAAACTCCAAGAAATTCTCTATCTTTTCTACACGCCGCTTTGCTCATAAGTTTTAGTAAGTATAAAGAAAGTCGGAAAGTTTTGCCTAATCAATAAGTAGGCTGAGTATTGAAGCTGAACAAGAACCTCATACAAGGTAGCATATAAGTAGCAGAAGCTCAAAAAAAAGGAAATCTCCTTATTCACTATCTTGTTAATGCTTCTTTTTCCGAATTGAAAGCTCATTAAGCACCGACTCTTAATATAGCGCGTAATATAGCGCGATCTTGCCCACCGCTAAATTGACTCAACAGAACGGTTAGGTGTAAAGCTCCCGTATCTAATCCCATTTTCCAAGCGCCATTCCTGTCATTTATCGTTTTCGTGGTAGTCTGCTTTAGAAATTCCCTTATCCGGATACTCCAAGAAGACAGTTGTCTCTGCTGCTTACTGATAAAGGCTTACTTATCCTTCATCTAATTGCTATTACCAGTCCCCATGTTCGAGCTAAACTGAAAAGAGCTGACAAGCGTCTCCTTCTAAAGTCAAACTAGAGCGACTCATAACACTGAGAAAAATAAAGTACCACCTGGACAAGTACTCTCGACCGAGGGCTTTTATAGCTGTAGTTGCTAACTAATATGTATCAAACTCTTCTTATCTGGTACTTCTTTTAGAGGATATCATAAGTTCGAATCACAAGATAAGGTACTCCTTACTCGGAAAAATAGAATTGGTTTACCAAAAAAAGACTTACTAATTTTCATAATATAATATCTGTTTTAAATTGAAAGATTTCTTAATCAAACTTTATATTAACAAATAAAAAAAGGGATTCTATTCAATTATAATCAAATAGTTGTTATTTAAAACTTTACCAGACATGGAAATTTTGGTCGAAAACCGAAAGTATAGATATCTTTAATGTGTTTGTACATTTGAAGTTTAAAGCACCCCTTTGTACACACTTTTATAAATCCCGTATTGATAAAGAAAACAAATATTCCAAACCCCTTGAATCAAAAAATATGGTTCAGAGCTTTCTAAACTAAATCAGCAAGATTTAAGGATCCAATCCCACGTTTCTGGAATCCTGATCAGGGCTCTTTTATAAAGGTGGGAAATAAGGGCTTCCCCGGCAAAACTTTATCCAAGTGAAATCCCTTTCTATCTAAGTAACGGACCCCGTGCAACTCACAGCTCGTATGAATTTCTTAATTTGGGTGACACAGAATCCGGAGGAAACGACCACCATACTTTTTATGTTTAGTTCCGGATTACCCAATTGTTGCACTAAGTTACTCGCGGATAAGTGTCCAAACGGCAATCACACGAAAACCTAGCCCCTTGCTAAGAGGTCGAGTCAAACTAAATGATCGCAGATCGAGAGTGCCCAGAGCCTATATCTCAATGTTCAAATCCATATTCAAAAATAAGGACTAACCAAGATACATCCATCAAACTTTTGAGTTCGTGTGAAAGAGAAGGTTGAACAAATTCCATTCTTGACTTTTGCTATGGGATTCGAACCTAAGGATGCTTGGTTAAACTGACAGCGCTCTACCAATGCTCTAAAGAAGCTTTGTATTTAGATTCAAAGAATCCGTATGCTCGGTGAGTGCTTTCAGAGAATAGTGAATTATCCATTTTCAATTATCGTATCGGGAAGATTTATATATACTTGTTCAATACGAACCCTTTAGTCTATCTAAGCAACTAGTATAACTCTTCTTACACTTTTTTACAATGAGATATTCTAATAATGAATCTTTGATATTACTTATACAACACAATGAATACCCATTCTTAGGCGTGACTTCTCGACTTATGTGAAATCCAAAAAAGCAGGATACTGACTTCAATTGTGTTTCCCTTATCAATTCCCTGCAACTCTAATTCAATAACAGCTAACTAACAGGGCAGGAAGTCACAAACAGTCCTCTTGTCACTAGCTAAAATCCTTTCTATACTTAGGATTGACCCTATTTATAAGGGACTCATAACTGCGCTTCAGACATACCCAGAGCTGTCAAATAATACAAAAGCCTGAGGAATTTTTACTACCTTCTTAAACAGAAAGGCGAGAATTAGGATAGCGGATTCTTAGCTTTTCCCCTTCCAATTATTCTGTCTTCCTCAGGTAGGGATACGTTAAGTAAGTCAACAAGACTAGAAAGAAACTCCTTGCCTGGGTTAGAGACCTCTTGCCTTAAACTTTCTCTCGTAAAACAGTTGTCATAAAGGGTCTTTATACCTTTGGCTTGTCTACCTAGTCAAATATACCAAAGAAAGCTACTAATTTGCTTGTAAAATCCTGTTTCTTTCCCCATTTTTTTGATTGGCTCTTGGTTGATAGCTTTGTTGTTTCTGACTCTGGCTGTTCTCATTAATTGAATAGGAGTTCCGGTGCTTTATTTCTCTATCATATAAGACACAGGTGTAGTTTTTGGGAAGGGAGGATTTGACCTTAATAGTATAGTATACGACTTGAACTCATGTATTTTCTAGTAGGTTAGCTTTTAGCAGCGTTCTCGGAGCTAGGTTAAGGTAGCAAGGTAAGCGAGGGATACAGGTGGAACCCATAGGAAAATCCTAGTATCTAGCAACAGCTACTCTCAGGAACGGTATATGTGTTATGCATAAGAATAAGAAATCTACGAGGAGTATTCGAGTTTGAAAGAAAAGTATATTTATTAAGAAATGGGTCCTTTTAAGAAGAGATAGTTTAAGAAGCCTCCCTAAGTGTAAGTTGATTCGACTTGAACCCTTCCAGCTGACGTATTCTGTACTGTATTACTGCGAGTGTTACTATATCTTGGTTAAAGATATTCGGAAGAGGGGTTGTCTTCACCTTTGTTTCAATTCTGGGAGTTTAGTCATTAAATCTCATAAATATGATACATAAGTTTGAAAAGCTGAGTCGATAGAACACAACCAGACTCACACAACCAAGATCTAGTTAGAAGTATAAATGGTTTAGTTCTTTTTATATTGCAGTATCTAATTGAGTGCTTTTTTTGTTAAGGTGAAATAATTGTTGAGGTTGATTTACACAGTACAAGATATTTATAGAAGCTTCCTATTCAAGGTTCACTGTAACTTTTCCGGTTAGTTAATTGCTCCTTGTTTTTGAAACACAACTCCTAAGATAGAATTCTATTAGGCATATTCATCAGTGTATATAAGTAAATAATCTTGGACGAGCTAATATATAGAGTCACCTCTCTCAAACGCAAGCTCCTTCAAGTTAAAAGGGCACCCCTTATTTAATGAAAAACAATATTAATACAAGTTAGAATCCTTGGGATATCCCCTGCTTAGTATCCGAAGTCGTTTACGACAGGGGATGAAATTTATAAGGAGATCCTCGTAACAGCACAAAGTTCATATTGATTTCAAGTATTAGTATACTACCTCCCGTTCTGCTCTCAAGAATTTCAAATTCTAGTATAGGAAATCCTGTTAGCCCCCAAAAAAAGATTCTGATCAGTATAATAGAGCTTTCTTTCTTCTCCAAGGACCCGTTCTCCATGCCAATTAAAGTGATATAAAGTCAAACTTTAATGCAATGCTACAGATTATTGCCCCCTTTTCTATACCTCAGTAATCTAAATATCAAAGAGAAGGCTTCTTTATTTTTATTTAAGGAAGTGACACTTAGTTAGAAGGGGCTCCTTTTTCACACCAATTCTTTCTTTGATTAAAAAGTTCTATTTAATCGAATTCACTCGATTGTTAGCATCTATTTTAAACACCTAAGATTCTACTTAGAGCTACTCAGGGGGTCCAGGGTGTGTTTTTAAAGTTAATTTAGAAGTCTCATATGCTTCTAAAGCAAAGCTAAACAGCTACATTATATTCCAAATAAAAACACGAGTATTTCACCCTCTACTATAAGTTTCAATTCATAAAAAAGAAAGTCCTTCTAGGGTCTAATAAATAAAAAAGCTAGTTAGGATCTTTTTTCTTCCTAAAGCATCCAGTTAGGGTTTAACCCTGCGGAATCTCCAATCCAAAGGGCTCCTACCTACAAATTAGAATGGGCTTTATCTTACTTTTATTAAACTCCCTATACCCGGGTCGTATAGAAGTAAAAGTAAGTCCAATAGGTGGGTCAGAGCCTTTATTCAGTTAATAGACCTATGCTTCATAGACTTAGCTTTTTGTGTTTTAGGCATTTTTTTTCCATAAGATTCCGGGTTGTGTAGAATTTAAAATATAAAGTTTTTAAGGATCAAGCTCTTACACTACTTCGCTTGTCTTAGTTACGCTCGCATTCGCATTATATGTGGTCACTCTAACGGATGCCAAGGGGCAGATTCACTTTATAGATAACCGTTTAGGTGCTTTTTCCCTTAGGTTACGAAACGCAGCTTCATTCTTCAGTTAGGTTCTTAGGGGATTTCTTTGTAATATAGCCACCCTAGTAATACCCTTAACAGATGTAGACTATATTCTAAATATATAATAAGGGAGCCCCTCTAATAAGCGCTAGCTTGTGCATTAATTAGAGAGTAGCGGTGACAAAACTTAACCATACATAGCGAGAATCTCTTTCTTTCTCAAAATTATAAAGAGAAACTCTTTTGTTACGGAATCGGGGAATCCTAAATCTAAGTATATATGATAGGTTCCTTTCGCGGATCGACTTTAAGAAGAGGTGGGGTTTAAAAAGCTACTCATTTGTAGAGTGTCCCTTAATTTTAGGAGTAAAAACTATTACCAAGTCTAAGAGCTCTACCTAGTTCATTCAATTCCATTTCCCTTGGAAGTCGTCTCAGAGAAAAAAGAGAAAAAATAAAAGACAGCCTTTAAATTAAACGAGAGATTCTTCTTACGCACTTACTAGCTTTTAAGGTATATATATATTTGTAACAGGAGGCCCCTTTTTTTGTTAGAGCTTCCCCATTTCATATAAGGCGCACCGCTATCTAGTTTAAAACTTTGTTTATTGCTTTACTCTTTAATCTAGAAAAAACACTGTGGGGAATCCTTTCTAACGAAATTACACCTACTGTACTTTTTCCCACGGGGCTCCTTTTAACCTTAGGATCTGAGAAGCTTTCTAGAAAGGTAGACCAAGAGTATCAAACAACTTATTATGGTATAAGCCCCGCGCTATCGCTATATAAATATGGATCATGAACTCTACACCTCTGTCAGGTATTTCCTATTTTTAAAGAAAGCGAAGCTTAAAGGGGATCCTTTAATATCCCTATGGACTCGTTCGTAATACTTATTTTGTACAGGAAAGCTGTATAAAACGTAGAAAAATCGAAAGCTTAGACTTAGAGCAGCTGTTGTTTCTCCACTCTATAAAAAGGAAGTCTCAAATATCGTGGTAAATTGGGTTCTTTACTCAACGGGAAAGCCCTTGTTTAAAATACCTTACTCTCTCTTAATAAAGCACATATTGAATGATAACTATGGTACTAGGTTCAAGTCCATTTAGCGCTTACGATTGCTTAGATTCAAATGCTGTATTTCGACCTCGCTTTCAAACAATATAACTTGTGTAGTTAATTTTGAGTACTTATTTCTGTAAAATACCGCAGTGGAGAGCCACTATTTAAAATTGTGAAGACTTGGACTCTTATTCTTGAATTACGTCTTGATATCCTCAAAGCGATTAGGTTACCCTCCATATTTAGTCATTATCTCTCAGCACTCTGCATGCATCGGAGATCCTTACACCCCCTAGTTTAAACTTCAACTTTCTCAATAAATTATTAAAGTTAAAGAAACGAAGGAGTTCTTTTTGCTTTGTCATACTCGTTGCAAAAACCTCATTATCGCTTATATTCTATTCTACAGGTACAGAACTTTTCGTATTGTAACAACTATATTATATATTATCTCCTTTTTTAACTCCAAAAGTTGACTACTAGATTTAACCCAAGCCGAGACATCCATAAAATGTGGTTAAAACCTTAAGCGTAGGTAGTGGCATAATTTCTATTTTATAACTATCCAACCCTTTATTGACTCGTGGAAAATACGAACCACTGTTCAAACCCCTGTCTATCCGCTCCCAGCCCCTGTTACCAAACGAAATTCAAGTGACCCTTATATTTTTAGAATGACTAATATTCGTAGGATAACCTTAGTTTTGAGATTAAACTGACAGGGCTCGAACTTACAGCATGTGCCTTAGGAAGAAGGGTGCTCGACCCATTCGGTTTACTTTCAGCCTTTAATGTGAGCTAGACTCTTACCTGTAGCTGCTCTTTCTTTTACTCAGGACTCTTAATAGCGTGCATATTTTATCTTATACAAAGTACGATAATTTTAATCTTTATTTTATAAGGTTAATCCCGTTTTTCCTATCCGGTATAAGAAATTGTTTTTTAGTTAATAAAAGTTGCACTTAGATTTCTTAAAGGCGTATACCCCACGATAACCCTAGTAATTTATAATTACTTTGTTTTGCTATAGAAATTTGTACAGCACCCCCTTGAGTATTAAAAAAATTATTATATTTCCTTACATATCTCTGAAAAAGTAAGCCGCACAAAATCCTTCCATCTCGAAATCGAAAACCCGAGCGATCCTCTATAAGACATCCTTCTTAAAGTTCTGAAACTCCCATAAAATAAGGTTTAAACTAGCCTGCTCAAGACTAGGAGAATCTCTTTTTGAACTTTTTATACACACTAAGTTCTAATACATAAATAAGGGGAATCTACAGTTTTTATTAAGTGTGGAAAGAGTTTTACAAAGTACTCTCTTAACGAAAAATGATATTCGAAAGGAATTAAACTAACCCCTAAAAAGGAGTCAAATATCTACCTTTTTGTATTTCATCAATGGGATTCCCTACAAAGTTCTTACTAGCTAGTTGAGTACTTCCTAAAATAAAAAGGGGATCCCGCGGCTAACTAAGCAGTGAAATTTAGAAAAAGCATAGGATAAGTAAAAAAGGGGCTCTTTAGGAGAGTATAATATTAAATCTGGGCTATTCCTAGAGTATTTCTTAAATATAAAAGGTAAAGTAGAATTATAATTGCTAGTCTTGAGTCTTTTAGGGCAAATATTTGGGATCCATTCAAAGGTAAGCATATATTTAAATAGATACATAAGCCTAAGGCTAAGGTAAGGGAATTTGCAAACATACAGAAGTGTGATTTTAGAGTCTTTTCTTAGTAGTCTTTAATATTTTTGTCCTATTTCACAGGAGGGCAATACAATATAAGTAATAGATAGGGTTTACTAAAAGCTTAGGTTTTTACTAGGCCTAAATCAACGAAAACTGCATCTTCTTGGTTAGAACCCTATATGGTAGTATCCTTTATCTTGTTGCTAAATAGTGTGTGTTCATAGAATCCTTTCATCGTAAATAGAGAATTCGATACGAAAAAGTATGGTAGACACCTCCTGAGACCCTAGATTTATTCTAAGAATACGGGGGGCATATGTGTAAAGTTTTAGAAGCGAATTCCATGTCTCAAGGTTAGTATCCCAATCCCATGGAATTTCAAATTGGACTATAGTGTTAGGTAAGTCTTGTAAGGATAGTTTATCATTATTTTATAGCTTTTCCCTTCAGATATTAAAACAAATACGGGATTTTATAAAAGTTATATGGGTTCCTCTTTGGTAACCGCCTTGCTGTCAAAACCCCTACTTCTAGAACTCAAGTGAGGAGTCGGTCTTATTATAAGGTAAGGTCAGAACTTGTTTTTTTTAATAAATCTCTGGTTTAGTAGCTTTATACTTTAATTTTTGTGAAATTATTCCAGATTTACCTAAGCGGAGGCGCTTCCTCGCTGTGGTTATCGGGGGCATACTTATCTATTTTAATGCAATAAATTTATGTAACTTAGTCAAATATCTATATTTACTGTATAACTTTGCTGATGTAGGATTTGGGTCGGTACCTTAGAATATTCTGTTGTTCACTCACCTACAACCTACACAGGTACTCACTTTCATAAAACTCCAGGAGTCCGGGGAGAGGGGGAGATGGTTTAGGATTGCTAAGTAGATGGACATCCCATTTCCTTAAATTAAAAGCTCTTAATACTCCCTTTTAGTTAATTGCTTATAGCTTGTATACCGGATAACTTTTCTTATAATAAACTTTCTTGAGAGAGTATTTATGAGACCTTGTACTTTTTTCCATAGAACAGGGTTTTTCTCCCGGGTTCTCGTCCTTTAGATACACGAAAATTCAAGACAGAATTCAAATTAGATTGAGCCTCAGGAGCTCCTGCTTTATTACTCTTGAAGTAGTTAAGTACACCTCCTATTATATACCCCCTTCCTTGCTAAACAGAGACGAAGTTACTGTTAGATTCATTATATAAGTTAAAGCATAAATGACGTTTATTTCTTTGGGAAAAAGAATGCCCTAACTTATGTGAATAACAGTTTGCCCTAGCTGTTTTAGATCTTTCTATTTAAATAAAATGTTGGAAAGTCTTTTATAAGGATAGACCGTGCCCCAGGAACATCCTATTAGACTCGCGTATAAGTCCTTTTTTCAACCAACTATAGCAGGGACTTGAACCGGCGACCAGTAGCTTAACAGCGCAATGTTCTATCAACGGACAGCTTAGCTATACACCCACAAAAGAAATAAGGAAGGGTTTCCTTTGAAATCCGGCAGTCTAATAGAAAGCTCGGCTTAAATGTTATCTAAGAAGTTATTCTAATGCATAGAGTGAAAGCAACCTCGTTCAAGTACTGGAGGAGTCCTTATTTCAATAAGAAACTAGATTGTGAATAGGTGTTTTTGGTACCCTTTCTTTGTAGTGTTTTCAAGGGGCTATATCCCCTCCAAGTTCAGTAAAGCTATTTAAGTTTTCTTATTTTATTACAAGTGTAGCAGTAACTCCTTCTTTTTTTTATAATCTATACCCTAGTTTAATTGACAAATAAATGTTTAGAAAAATTCTCTACTTTTTAGCAAGGCATGGTCCGTGCTTTCAAT
Source organism: Pelargonium exstipulatum (assembly GCA_036897565.1). Lineage (NCBI taxonomy): Eukaryota > Viridiplantae > Streptophyta > Magnoliopsida > Geraniales > Geraniaceae > Pelargonium > Pelargonium exstipulatum. The sequence continues at coordinate 76,683 of JAYMTG010000008.1, read as the reverse complement.
TTCTTGAATAAAGATCCAGGATTTTGAATATCCAATTTATAGGCATTAGTTAAAGAAAGCAACCCCCTAATCAGAAGAACCCATATAAATCTTTGTATTATTGGATAAATATTACGGTAACCTCTACTAGAAAACAGATGTTAAGACCCCTTTCAATTTAAAAAAAGGAGAGCTCGATAAACTTTTTAAGGATAACCCTGCAGCTAGTAACTATCAAATATATGGATCTAGTAGCTACAAACATACTAACTACACTCACAACAAAACCTTTAGCTTGGAAACCCGCTGTAACATGTATTATGATTTAAAGAGGTATTTACTCTAATATATTGCGGACTTGGGCGCTTTTGCCAGACCACAAACGGTATACGGGGTTCTCTCGTAGGTTTGCTATTACCTTCCTAATAAGAGTCCTTATCCTTATGTATCTCACTTATGCGCAGGAAGTGCTCTAAACCGGGTACCCCCCCTCCTATTTTGTCTATAGAAGTAAGGATTCAAGCATTACTTAGTTAATCAATAACATTGGGTCCATATTCTCAAGAGTATAACTTACTTTGTGGAATCTAGCATACGGAAAGCGGACCTATAATAGCAATTTTACTTCCTAATACATTAATACATTATTTAGGAGCTATCCCGCATGGAATACTTTATTAAGCGCAGTCCAGACTACGGAATCTTTTAGTAATCTATAGTATATCAGATTTGTATCTCGAAAATTAATTAAACCATTAGATGGATATCTCTTAAAAACGTAATTTGAATTCTTAAAATTGTTATCTTCAGGAATTTGCATTACCCATACAGAGGAAGATTTGAAACCTGTACTACCAGTCAATCCCAAACTAAATACCAAGACAAAGAAGAAAGTCCCCGCCCTTCCTCTTGAAATCCCTTCCCTTAATCTATCTTATAGGAGGTAACTATGAAATCCCTATAGCTCAAATGGCAGTTTTAATACATAAAAACTAACGAAACAACTCCTACAACCGTGTAGACTAAATGGAGGCTTGGGAGTGATATAAAACGAATTACGTATAAGGTGTGCTTTGCTCTAGAAGCAAAGGCTGTTTTTTTAATAAAGCAATCCTAATTCTAGATTTACTAAGTAAAAAATCCGGTAGGTAATGCATTTGAGAATTACAAGCGTAAAACTTCAGCACCAAGTATTTCCTTTAACTATTCCTACTTATAAAGAGATCTCCGAAATTTAGTGCACCAGCTACCTATGACTAGCCCTATATTCATTCTTATAAATACTCCTTACAATTGTTTACAAGAACTAGTTTCTCATTACTAAAGATTTTTCATTATGTGTTCTTGTTTTAAAAACAAAGGTCGGTAGAAAAACAGGACGTAAGTTGCAAAATGAAAGAAATCCAAGCTAGTCCTTTTCCATAGATAGGGATATTCCAATTATTATAAAAATCCCTTCTGAGTCTGTTATCTCAGGAATCTCAACAGTATAAATAGATATAAAGAAAATAAAGCTTACCTCGAGTACTTCAGTAAAATTATCTAGCAGTTACCCTAATCACTGCTTTTAAGGACCCCGTAATATCTAACGGATTCCCAGCTGCTTTTTGAAGTTGAAAAGCTCCTTTACGGTTACCCCAGACCTCAAGTGTTAGCTCGAAATATTCTAAAAATTTCATATATATACAACAAATAAGGACACCTTGAATCTACGGTGAGTACTACTATACTTTTATTATGCTCTGAACTTGTCAAATAATCGCTTTGAGAAAGAATAAAATTTATGGAAACCCTAGCTCTACATTACTATTACATTACTAAAGAAGACTCCGATTTACCTAAATTTTTAGTTATTAGAGAAGGGTTAAGTCCAGGATATACCGAGAAAGTCCTAATTTCAGAATTCCTAAAAGTACTAAAAAAAGGAACTGCCCCTTTTTGTAAGATTGCTCCTCTATATTATTGAGATAATAATAATCCTCTATTTTGGCAAGTAACCCATATTTGCTTATATAGAATAGAGCATGCTAAAACCCTAACCTTTTAAGTATTCCACTTCAACACCGAATTACCTAAGACAACTAAAAGTAATAAACAACACTTTAACTATCAAGGAACTCGTACTTAAAAAAAAAGCAAGCTACCTATTAATCTAATACTTGTACTTAAGCTAAATCCTTAACATTATTTAATAGAATCCAAAAGATACATACTTTACTCTTTCTTCTGGATCTTTAATGAAGGAATTTTGATATTTTTACAACTTTAACTCCTAAATTAACAAAAGGACAACTATATCCTTGTTTTTGCCCAGAAAAAAGAAAGTATATAATCAATTTTTTACTCAATACAAACTACTCAGTAAGTACAAGATGCTAAGCTAAGTTATGATAAAGTTAGGTAAGTCCTTTAAGTGCTAAGCACCCACCCTAAGAGAATAGCTAGTAAAAAAGTTATACTAAGTGAGCATGCTATCGAGATCTTTATCCATGTATCATTCGGTTACAAATAAGACAAAGCCTTAACTCGAAGGGGAAAATACAAGACAAAAGTGGCTTAGTCAATGAAAAGAAAAGAGAAGAAGACACGAATAAGAACACTATATATTTATATTTATCTGTAAGGCTCTTTTTGAGTACCTACTATTAAGTATAAACTTATTTACATTAATATCCAATCAATATATGGGTAATTCGTTCTTAAATGTAACGAGATTGGTGTCCAGCTTATAGTATGGGAATATACACAAGAAAATAAAATGTCCTACCAATTCGATTTGAGTTATACATTTTCAATAAACGGGATGTGTCGCAATTTAATCTTAGATACTAACTCTGTTGTGGGCCTAGAGATCCTTTTTAAAAGACCCAGGTAGAGGATAAAAGAAGAGATCTCTACCTAACTTATCCTTAATGTACGACGAACCAGAAACTCCTGGAACTATACATAGGGACTCTTAAGGGCAGCTGTAGTATAAATTATTATAATACTATAGTCTTTCCATACATGACATGGGGAACCCTGCTCTCACAACCGGAAAAGGGTATCCTATAATAAGTGTGACTCTAGAACCGGTAGATTTTATCGAAACTAAGATATCAAATTTGGGAATTAGCAAAGTCTAATACTTAGCTTTAAAACCGGGTTTTCCGTAATATAAAAAGGGGCCCTTCTAGAATACTAATTTCCAATGTAAAATCTTTCTAGAAATAAAGAAAGTTTTTGAAGTAATGACGTCCGGAATAGTGGATAGATAACTTAGTTGGTTAGAGCAAAGAACTAAGGATACGTAGGTCAGTGGTTCAACTTCTAAGCGGATAAGAAAGAGACAAGGTGTAGCGCAGCCTGGTTATCACATCTATTTGGGGTACAGAAAGTCACAGGTTCGTGTCACCTTGAATATGAAAAAAAGTGCTATCGTAGCCTCAATTACAGCGAGATTTCTTCCTCTAATACAGCATGAATCTTATAGAATCCCTCGTTTTATCTAAACTAGACTGAAATATAAGGAACGGAGATATTGCAAAGGCTTTATTATAATACTTGTACACAGAAGTTTAACTATCTGCTTTTATACGTACAAATAAATTATAGAAAGAGTTCTGTATGCAACCGGAAATGCGTTGGTTCATATTTGAATGATCCCAGCAAGAGAGTTTGAAAAGGGTTTACTCGAAAACAGGATTTCTATCTACAAAGCTATTACATTAAATCCCAGGAGGGGTTAGAACAAGCCATTCCTCTTTCCAAAAGTTTTCATTTATCTTTTTCTAGTAGTCATTACAAAATATATAACCATTCATAAAACTCTTTTACCTATAGTTAAGCACGGAGTTCCTGAAATATATTTAGAGCCTGTTTCCTTTAATAAGCATAAAGGTCAGATAACGCTAAATAGGTTCTTGTTAGACTATATATTTTCTTACTTTAACTATCTAGGGTGCAAGTAGGTCCAGTCTAGAAAGTTTTTACTCGTAAGGACCTCGTTAAAGAAGAAACCTCTAATAATAAGGTCCTGCCCAGGGCGAGGAAAAAGCACGAGTCCACATTCATTTTTTAGGTATACACTTGTTTTTCTAACTCTAATTTTTGATTTACCAAAAACTTCTTAAACTTTAGTTAGTTCTGTTCTCTACTTAGTATCGGAAAGTAGAAAAATGACCTTTTAAATATTTCGGTTCGGTACGTCGCTGACGCGTCCTAAAGTACTGTGTTGAATACGCGGACATACTATGAAAAGCTGTATATACTCTTCCTTACTAAATTTACGGAATTGCTTGTTAGCGGGTTTGTAGTATATGAGAGAAATTTATATTTTTTCTTAACTTAACAGGCGGCCTTAGTCATTACGTAAAGCTTAGATTTTACTTTTAGGAGTTCCTTTTACCAAACTTATTAATGTAGATTCACGTTAGACATCCGGATGCTCGTGGTCTTCCTGTTAGGATTCTTTAGTATGTTTTGGGTGCCCCCTCTAATTGCTTATTGCTTTTCCTACAATAATTGTTGTAATTGTTTGAAATATAGGATATGTCAATTTTTTTTATTGGATTACACGTTCTTTACTACTCTTACTAAAAAAAAATTATTGAAACTAATACTTTTACCCCAGCTTGTGAGATAAAGAATCCAATATCATCGGTATAACCAACTCTGTCTATACCCACTCTGATTAGAATAAGTAAGAACTGAACAAGTATTATTACAAATGTATAGATCGAGTCCTACTTGACCAAGTTATTTCTTTTATCTCTTAACAAAAACTACTTGTTAAAGAACCCTATCTGGATATGCTCCGAAAACTAAGAAAAGTTGTTGTATAATAGGGATTCCGGTCTCCTTTCTAAGGGGGCCATGTTAAGAAGACGTTAAATATTCCATAGCTTTTTAGTTTATTATAAAATGAAAAATGTGGAGTAAGACCTCTTTGTGTCCATTTTACCAGCTTTTTTGAACAGCAGCCTTATTCTATTGACGAATTGTAGTTGTAATTTGCGAGCTATTAGACATTAGACAGTAGAATTTAGATTTACTCCCTTTTTAATAGTATAGGAATTCATTGAAAATCTTAAACTGAATTCAATCTTGTGGATAAAACCGTGTTGTTAGTGAATGCCTTTTAAGCTGGTAAAAATATTCCTGGGTAAGGTCCCAGTCAAGCTAAGAAAGAAAAATTCCATATAGTTCATTTGGGTCAAGGACACGCTTTGATAAACTCACTCTGACGTTTCAAATCTCTGGGTTAGAGTTCCTGTAGCTTTTAAAAAAGAATTCAATCCGGGTATCCTCGTATAGAGCTATAGCGCTCTGTTTAGCTACCTTTTTAACTTTGATAGATTTTCAAAAAAGGTTGAGAGGAGAGAAGAATTTTTCAACTAAGCCTGTGTCCATAATGTAAATCTCAAAGTAAAGGATACATATAAAGCTTCCTTATAAAGGAGCTCCACTATACAAAAAATAGAATTCACGTTTTTCTTTGTTGTCACACTCTTGTTACTTTAATGCTGGTGCAAACAATACAAATTAAAATAAAAAAGGCTTCTTACTAGCTATCTCCATACTGAATATTTACAAACAAGTATCTGAAACCAAACTTTAGCATCTCTAGAGGTATCTCCATGTTATACCTATAATTTTAGCAGATTGAAAAGATAAAAAAAGATCTCTGGTTTGTTGCTTGATGAGCGAGATTATACTAGATAGGCAACCCCTAGAATTTTATAGCTTATAAACCTACCTAATTTTATTTCTAATTAGAAACACAACAGTTTAAACTACTAAATACACTAACGGCCTAAACTCAAAAAAGTATCGCGCTTCTAGCCTAACCTGTTATCTGTAGGAGCCGGTACACAAAGAAAAGGGTTTTATAGGACATGGGAATACTCTATAATACCATTACTGGGGGGGAATTGGAATATATTGCAGGTAAAGTTTTCAGCCGCTAGTCGGGGGGTATAATTAGATATTCTATTCCCTAGTCTATATGTATAAATGTGAGTTTTTGTTTTAACTATCGGGTCCGTCGTTAGAATCCTTCTTATTCCTTCTACATATTTATAACTTGTAACTAACTAAAAAATGAATAGAAATTCTTTGATCCTTTAGTGTACTGCCTTATAAGAGGAGGTACTCTTTGCTTAAGGAAGTAAGCCAGAGATGCAGAACTTACTATTTAGTTTTTTAGAGTACTTTTCTTAGTCGAATAAAGATATCCTTTCTTTTCTAATAAAAAGGAGACTCAGCCCTTAATTGATATACACTTATGCTAGGAGTTTTCTTAATCCGTATCTATATGGAGTAACTTACTTGAAAATAGTGTAAAGTCAAAGGCATTCTTAGTTAGGTACGGTAGAATTTCCAATTCCGGGCTCTGTTATGAAAAGATTTTCCAGCGTTCTACAAGAATTGTATACTCAAGCTGCTGCCTGACAATGTCGAGTTACAGGAGAGTATAACTAGTAAAAGTACAGATATCAAAAAACAAAGTAAACATTTCTATTCAGTTGTAAGTTGGTAGAGCGTTGGACTTTTAACTGAACGGACGTAGGTTCAAATTACATAGCAAATTAAAGGTTTAGATGTAAAGACTTGGCTTACTAAAAGAGTAAATAGGACCTCTTTTGCTGGGAAAGGAAACTAGGAATACCAAATATTAGATATAATAAAAAGGGAAACAGAAGTCTTCACGAGTCCTGTCCTGTATAACAAAAGTAATAAGTAAATAAAGAAGGTATTTCGCCTTCGTATTTTTAAATAAGTTTATAGATTGAGAAAACTAAGTAACTAGAAAGAGGTATTCCTTAATTAGATTAGGCAAAAATACAGTTTATCCGGCTAGACGAGGAGGGTCCCCTTCAGAATCTAAATTATTACTAGTAAATTACTTTTTATTAAAAGACTCCTTAAGAGTTACTTTTGTTGATTACTTAAGCTAATCTTTAAATAAATTAGCTGGAGGACACTTCCCCGCTAGTAAGGGGTATAACAACACTAAATCCCCATTAGGAATTACTTTGCACTTTGGTTCGTACAGAAGAGAAACTCATGCCTACGGCCCCCTCTTTTAGAAGTACAAAGTATATTTATTCTTGTTATCCAAGAGCGCTTTTTATCTATGGCCTACGCAAGCGGATTACCTTTCCCGGATACTTTTTACTAGTATTCTGAATAAACTATATTTAAGTCTTTTTGTTTCAAATCATTATAGATATAAAAACTGCCGTAACCAAGTGGAAATTGATTCTAAACTAATTCAATTTATTATACTGATTAGTGCCAAATAGTTATCACTAAATGTCAATTCTAGTTAAGTTTAAATACTATGTTTTCACACCTATACTAGGGAATATCATTGTTATAAAAACCTCGACTTTCTCCAGATAGTTTTTTGTTTTCATAAGTTTAATGATTGGGTTATTCCAAGTCTTCAATTGGACTTACTTCCAGAGTGAACGGCAGAGGCTAACCGCGAACCCATCTCTAACACTTATTTACCTGGCGATTCCTCTTGGTGGGCATATGTGAACCAAGACTGGCATATAAACACTTATTTTTAACATAGTAAAATAACTAATAAAAGGTATTGGCATAGTTTTCGTATTGAATAAGGGTTTTCATAGTAGAGGAAAGATTCAAAATGGATGGGTGTTTAGTATATATATTCTTTGGTGTCAAGCTAATCCAAGGAAATACTGAATTTTCTAATTGTAAAAAAAGATATATAGAGCTATATAGCCTTGAGTCTTTAGTAAGAGCCAAGGACTTGGCTATTCCCTCTGCAAATAACGGTGTGCCTTAATAAGCTGTTTCTAGTTCTATCTACATAAATAATGTTGCAATCTGGATATTTACAAATACTCCATTTAAGTGATTATTGAAATACAAAAATGTTCTGCTAATACGCATCAACGAGTAGATATAAAATGGCATAGGGGTTATCCTCTTGTCGGGGTTCCTACTTTTTTGAACTGCTATAGTGAATTTCGAATGGGATTTACAAGACTATCCCTTTTAACTAATGTCAAATTCTTGCAATATCTGGAATTGCCCTCCTTTACTGAAGACTGGAAAAGCACTTCCTTAGCAAAAAAGATCGTAGTGAGGTGAGAATAAGCACTTACTGACTAGACTTTGAATAGTTTTTCATAACAGGTTATAAGAGTACTAATTATTAGACAATCATTATAGATGGGGCTACTTATTTACCAGTCAATTCATTTGGCAAGGATATTGGCTTATCAGAAAATAAGATTGAATTGTAGGGAACCCTGCTCGGATAAGAGCTTCTCTTTTACTTTTTGAGTCTTATTTTATCGACTACTCGATATTCCGTTTCCTTTGCTTTGTCATAAATTCCCTTGTAGGATTTACTCAATTCCTTTATTTTGGATATTTAACAGAGGTTTTTCCACGGGCCCCGTGAGTAGTTACAAGATATAGAGTGCTTCTTTTATAAAGAATTTGCAGAGTATGCAAGGATACTCATAATAGTATTGTCTCCTACACTCTCTGCTTTAAAGAGTGCTCTCATCTGAAAGGGATATAACTTAAATTCAACTTAAGTTACTAAGTGAATATAAGCAAATACCTTTTATGTAGTACTCCATGAGTGTGCCTCTTTTTATATTTCCATTAATTGGTTGGGTAATAAAAGAACTAGCGTACGAAACCAATCTTACTGCTTTTTAACCTGTTTCTCTTTTCAAAAGCAGTTATATAATTGATTTAAGACCCCTTTCTTTATATCGCTAGATTTTCGTTTAGGCTTCCGATTTCATAAAGGCAATGGCTTGTATATTGTGTGTTGAGCTCGAGAAAGCAAGGTCAATTTATTTACAGAACTAGCTTCAAACTCTTTCTCAACGGAAATGAACTGCCCCACCAATTGGCTGCTCCTGAGTATGCTGGTGTTTTTCAGAGCCTTAGCTGCTGAGGGAATAAGTAAGCAATACAACAGACTCCAACTATTTGCCTTTGTCCTTCTTAGTCTTTCCTAGAGACTATACTTTATTACCTGGGCTTAGACTTGTGCCTTGAAAACTCAACTAAAAGGAAGAGCATGCAAGTAGCCTTGTTCTTTAGAATATCTCTACACTTCAAAGTGTAAATAGAAAAACCTAAGAAACTCCTTATTTAGATTAATAGAAAATGAAGCTTTGTAGCTATAAAAAAGAGAAAGTTGCCCTTGTTTCAGACTCCTCATAGCTAGACTTATTTGCTTAGTCTTCCCGCATATCTCTCTTTGGATTTCTAATACCCCTCAGGGGCACCATACTCCTATAGTATTATATGTACTCTCTATCCTTGTACCTTTCATGCGTCATAGGAGGCTTGTTGCAGCTAGGCTTATTCTTGTCTATAAATATTGTGTATTAGTTAGTGTAGTTATTCCACCTGGGGTTGGGGTCCTTCAAGATTCTATACTTGTTAATGTACTAAATATAATAGAAAAACTCCTCTCAAATCTCAGTCTCAGCAGGCTTGCCTGTTCAGCTAGGCCCCCTTTTTACGAAGCAGTCAAATCAAATGCCTTAAAATTCATAAATTCAATACAGAAAATGCAAGGACCATATCTAGTATTTCTATTCGTTATGGAGCTTCCTTAGTATGACCAGAGTTTATTCTGAATCATAGGCAGCTTGAGCTTTTGGTACTAAGCATGAAGTCTTTTTTATACTGTGTAAATAAATGAAAAGTGACTTTTTCTGGTTTTCTAAGGTAGAGCCCCTTAGAGTTTGCTTTCCTCTACAAGATTGGTACTTATATTATAAGCCGAGAAAGACCCAATAGCCGAAATGAAAGATATCCAACAAAAGGGAATACCTAATTAGCAAGTTGTACTCGCTTTAATACTACGTCAGTACTACATTACTTGAATCAATAGAAATATAAATGGCATTTTACTAAAAGTACTAAACAGGTGTAATACCCCACCCGCGTTGTAGAGTGGATTTTATTAGGCTTTTGTTCAGGAGTGATTTTATTTACTTCTTTCTCATGAACTACATTTATTTGACAAAAGTATGAGTGGTGAAAAAGGATCGTATAAGAGAGATGTCAAACTCTCCTAAATCAGGGAAACCCTTAATAAGGGACGCCTATGAAAACAGAGAGCTAAATCTTAGTCTTACTTTACTATGGCTCTTAATTTCACGACAAGAGAATCCTAGCACGGGCTGTGTGAACAAGTATATAGGATTAGTTCTCACTTGTATGAATAAAGAAAAATGTTACTACAAAATCCCGGTATTTTTGGATCTTTTTTCATTTTAACCCGTAAGTCTGGACTGGGTATATTAAGCTGGCATAGCGTAATATAATAGAGAGTCCCCGAGGGGGTTGTACCAATTGTTGAATGCTTGAGGAATTCCCATATGTAAAGTCTTTAACTAGCTTAAGAAAAGCGTAACCTTTTAAAAGATTGAAAGAGGCAACTTTCACAAACCAGACCTTTGACACATAGTATATAATTAAAGTCCTGATGACTCTGACTTTCTTTTTGAACTAAAGCCTTATAGTACAACACCATAACATCTCTATTTTATTGTAATTTGAAACAAGCATCTTCTGTTTCTCATTTATGAAATGCGAGTAAGCTAATATTTGTTTGACCCTCATAGCGAGGTCCTTCTTTTTATCTTTTGTTACTAAATACGGAGTACACTTGGCAACTATAAGCTTTTTTTTAGAACGGGAGAGAACGCATACTAAAGTAAACACTTATACCCAATTCAATTCATACAAAAGGGGGGTCGGTCGAGAGTCGATTAAAGGCAGAAGAGGCCTATTCACTCTTTTTTCTAGATAAAGACCTAAAAACTGGAATCTCCTAAAACCTATTGGGACTAGACCAAGCTTTATAAAGAGTCAATCAATTCATTACGTATCGTTACATAGCTATTGTCAGTTCAAGAATTCTCAAAACCACCAAACCCAGAAAACAGATAAGAAGGAAATCGATAGCCAAGAACAAAGCAAGCAACCAACTAACATTTTCAATAACACTAATAGGCAACGTAAAGAAAATCGGAAAGATCCTCCATAGAATAGTAAGACTTGTGTAATTTAGGAAAAATTGATCTTGTTGTAAGTCATCGCATTCTATAATCCATGTGGTACTCCTTTTCAATATTGAATACCTTCCTAGTTACGGCCCTCAAAAAGGAGCTGGACTATATGAGTTGAGCACTCTTATGCTTTTTATATCTTGGGATTCCTTAGACTTATATATTCGAAGCAAAGATATATAGGATTGCTTAGTGCTATACTTTATCTAATAAGAGCGATATCAGTAAGCTCCTTTACAAAGTGAATATGCATCATTGTCCTATTTTTGTATACTAAAGAAGTACTTTTCGATTTGAAGTATACCACAAGGAATTGCTAAGTTTTGCTTTTACTTCTATTCTTATTCTATTTTTCATCAAGCTCAGGCAGGTGGCAGTACTCTTTTTTACCCTGAGATATTCTCGGATTAAGGATACTTCGTTTTCAAGGGTGTAAGAGAATTTCATTTACATAGAGTAAGGGAGTATGTAGGAAGTACTAGAACAAAAAGTCTAAAGGACCCTTTTTGTATCTGAAATGCTTAATTAGATCGTGAAACTATAGTTTATTAGCCTAACCAGCGCTCATGCAGGAATCACAAGACGGCTGTTCCTAAGAATCCTAGTGTTTTAGAATATTATGCTTCTATTATCAAATCCAAAGAGGATCTATCTTACTACTGAATCAAGATTATTTATCAGCTTGAGATAGTTCATTCACTGCGTACTATGTCCCGTTGCTAAGACCTCAATATATTAAAGAAAATCACCTTTACTAATACTAAATCCCTTTTGTTTGGGTAGTGCTTAGTTGGCCAGATTTAGATGAATAGAATAATATGTTTTGATCACTATAATGATTCCGTTTAGCATTTTATTGTTCACTTATAAACTTCTTGTGAATATCAGTATAATTATCAAGATTTTTGCTGGACTTCAGATGATTTCAAAACCTCTTTCTTAACAAATAAACTTCATTTCACCGAAGATTCTATATTATTGAAGAGCCCACTCTTATGATATTTTTATGTAAAAGTAGTGTTATTATAGCTAAAAACCCGAAGAGGATCCTTAGCTATTCTATGGATAAAAGGATTTTCCATATATTAACGCGGGTAGCATAATCTCCGAACTGCAAGAAATTCTGATCATAAGCTTTTGAAGCTCCATAGAAAAAACCGCACTCCCCCTATGGTTATCAATGCCAAGGAAATCTAAGAACTATGTTTTAGCATTGCTTGTGGGGTAGCGTTGCTAGTTTCATTTAACATAGGAGTTTTTGAGTTTATTCTCGGGTCCTTTTTACTTTACACCCAAAATCAGCTAGGTCAACAAGTATTCATTAGTAATCCTTGTCTAAAAATAGTAATCGATTTGGTTATAAGAAGGTAAAGTTTTCCTATAACTGATAGGACTAGACTCCACGGGATTCCTCTGAAGACTGACCTGTTCTACCACTTCGCTACACTCCACAGAAAAAGTCACCTTTTACTTTTGAACTCCCTACATTGGAAATCTGCCTTGTTGTTTAATAACCAAGCTCTACTCATAATAAGTCCTTTCGGACAATCTTTCAGTTGCAAATCGGGTAGCCGTTTTCAGTTAAGAAAAGACTTAGAAATACTAACTCTTTTAGGGAAAGTTTTTTTTGTAGGAACAAGAGAGCTCGACTGATAAAAGAAAGGATATTCAATATTAAAGAAAAAGCATGCTTAACCAGCCTTAGCATTGGGTTTCAATTACTAATAAAATACTATTTGAATATAAAGGGAAGGGAATCCAAGACTGAACCTAGATATAGATATAGCCCCTGCAAAGTACAATATTAAGAAGCACGTCAGCTATTAGCCTTATAAAGTGTCTTAGGAAAGGTGTCATTTTCTGTCTTTATTCGAAGGGGCAAACAAAGTAAGAAGCTCTTATACACTCACAGACTGAGTAGAAAAGCCGGGGTAATTCGAAAAAAGATTCAGAATTATATACAGCACACAGATCTAGGATCGGAAAAGAAGATACAAGCATGCGACTTACTTACACTAGAATACAAGAGCTAGATCTTACTGGATTCCTTACGCTCTTTTTAACTAACTAAGCTTTCTCTTAAGTTTTAGGTATAGAATGAACATCCATTTTACATTCAACAGCAAGGACTTCTTTGGTTTGCTTATACAATATGTATTTTTACTTATTGACTGCCCCACTCCTTTTTCATACGTTTTGCCAAATTCCTGTCTATCCTAAACTATCCTCATTTTTTGAAAGTAAAGGTAGAGCCCTGGTATAAACCTTTTCAAATACATAAAAAATGAAAAAAATGTTAATAATCTACAAACTTCCATACACTTTACTAAGTGAAAAAGTGATTTAATCCGCTCTTCCTCTCTACAGGAACTAATTGAATCTAAAGAAGCCCTCATTTCGGGGAACTCCCCAGTATAGTAATCTCCTCCTTTGTTTATCTATACCTTGTTCAATTCGTTTCCTTTTTCAATTGCGAAACGTCCTCCAGTTGATCACACCAAGCTAAAACTTGTTTAACTTTATTAAAAAGAGTGTCCCATTGGTAATCACTGGCTTGAACCCGCAGCTGTTTGGTTAAATGCTGACTATTCTACCAATCCAAATTGACATCCCACTCTAAAGTCTCATTGCCAAAGAAGCTGATACAAACTGACTGAATGTTGAATGTCATGAATTCCTTCTTTGCTTGGTGTTAGGATGAGTTGTTTTTGCTTGGGTTCTGTTCTTATTGGGGTTGAGTCCCTCGCTCTCAGACTCTAACTAGAAACTTATTAGGAACTCCAAGAAACTATCTAGAACTTAGACTCAGACTAGGAAAGACTCTGATACCCATTTCTCCAAGTAAACTTGCCTTGCAAACAAATAGAATCTAGATCCGGCATTTCTAACTCAAAAGGGAATACTAATACAAATAAATAGGATTATCTGGTTGACAACAAAGACGGAATTACTCCTTCATAAACTACAAAGCTGTAGCCGCTGCACGCAAAGAAATAAACCAAAACCCTGAATAGAACTAATACAATTATCTGTAAAGTCAAGCTGCACTTATAAACCTGGTCCATCATAAGACATAAGAATACAACCTCACTAGCAAACTAAACATCTTTACAGGAAAGCCAATACTTTAGCTTATACATTAACTATCCCAAGAAACCGAGGTGCACAAGCCTCACTTACTTTAACTGGAAATTCCTAATTTTCTTTACTTGAGTTTTAGAGCTAGACCTTAACCGGAATTAGTTAAAGAATCCAAAAACCCTGAATACAAGAATACATTCAGACCTTTCCTTAAACTACAAATACTACAAATGAAACTAACTTAAGGAAATCTCCCTTTTATATTCAGATTTCCTACTTTCTTTACAGGGTCCTATCGTAAGCATATAAATTTCTGAATACCTAGCTCTAGCAAACTCATTTGAAAAACCTGTACTTGGACAAAGACTCTACCTTAAGGATTCACTTCCTAGTTCTAGTTTAGGTAATAAGGAAATCCCTACCCGGCAAAATGACTATATGCCAGCATATTCTTTGACTTCCTTACCCCCGACTCATAGCTTGTTTCATACTCACTCTTGATAGCTTTTATTATCTTTATAGCTGCTATTATACTACTTTACTAAAGAAAACCTCTAAACCTGTCAAATCCAAGTTAAAGAAAAAGCTGAATAAAGCTAGGATCTCCTCCTGTGAACACTTCTTGACTAGAGGCAGTTTGCAGTTAATAAAACAAAGAACCCTTTCAATTTTAGCTAAGAACTGAGGAAAAGGGACTTTAAACCTAAAGTTCCCTTGTGACTTCCTCCTTATAATTGACCCAACAACTGGACTGATAGAAACCATTCTAAGAATCAAGCCTCTCCTAAGAGATTAAAGCGACATGTCTCCTTACTTACCCTACAGACATAAATTCTTCTTATTTGTACTCTTCTTGTTATGATGAGCTATACTTTCTTCAGAATACCTATATCTTTTTTAACTTTCCTCAGAGCTAGACTCTTGCCTATAACCGGAATACCCAGGGCTTTCTTAGGTTAGCCCTTGAAAAGAGAGGTTTCTTGACTCCTAAATATCATAGCGAAACTCCCCCAAATCACTTTCACTTATACAAATTGATTAATATCTGGGTACTATATCTCTTACTTGAAAGTGACCCCTGCCTATGTAGACTCAAAAGGGACTCGATTCTATATATATAGTAAAAATTCTTAGGAATAGAATAGACTCTCGAAGCTACAACTATACTCTCAAAGCTAGAAATGAGAGATTCCTACAAGATCCTAAGGGGGTAAGGGAAATAGATCTCAGTAGTTCTGCACGCTCAGGTTACTCTGTGTTAATAGGTGCTAAATACCTAGAGCTAAATACCTAAGCCTAAGGCAAAGAATAGGTGGTCAATAGCTCTTGTGCCTTGCTAAAGCACTTTCTATCTTCTATATCCCTGTATACATGGAAATGGTTCTCAAATACAAGAAAAATCCCAGTCAAAGCTCTCAAAGGCTAAGGATAAGTTTAAGAATAGCTAACACAGGGAATTCCTAAGGGCAATTAAAGGGAAATGCGGGTTCCTGCACAAAGCAATTGGTACACAAAACCCTTAATTAGTACAAGAAGTAAAAGACCAGTTAGAAATGAAGAAGTTTGCCTTACGAATACAATTCAGTCAGAGAGTCCTCTATCTAAGTAAGCTCATCTATCTATCCTAGAGAATAAGTCTTTGAACCAATTACCTGCAATGTCAGCCAGCTTTCCATTAACAATTGAAGAACTAATCTGTCATGAATAAGAGATCTAAGCTTATGTCCTAAACAAGTCAAGTTGCCTAGGAATAGAGTCTCAATAGGTATCTACTCTAATCAAGTCTAACAAGAATATAGAATCAGGTTTCCCGTATATCCATTAGAATCTAAATTGCACCCAGAATATACAACAATAGAATCTCCAGCAGCACCAGCATAAGCTCAAGACAAAGCAATAAGATTTCTAGTATCTAAGGATAATTAGTACAACCTGAAAAAAAAGTACCTAAATTGACAGGTTAGGCTAGCATGTGTGTTCCTTAGATTCGATTGGTTCTATTCTAATAAGATTAGGATTTTCTAGTTTGGTTAGTTCCTATAAAAGTTTGCACACTCTATAACAGGGCGATTCCTTCATATCTAAGAAAGAGCTACACCGGCAAGGACGGCAGGGATTTAGAGTTAGCTCAAGAAGTGAAATACCTAAATGTCCAAGTTAGTCAATCCAGAAGTTGGCAGTGTTCCTTAATTGACCGGAATTGCATTGATTGGTTTACAGAATCCAAGACCCTTAAGAGTAGAGTTCGTAATAAAGAGGAAAGGGTTTGAGAATAGGTGTAAGAAGGAAGTCAATAAGCTGTAGAGTAAGCACAACCTTTTACCAAAGAGAGTATGCTAAGACAAACATTCTAGTATAACACCGGATTCTCTTGACTACTTTATGAAACTGAAAAGCACTCTCCTTAAGGAAGACTTGTTTCCATTATAACAATTACTCCTATTCTTGCTTAGTCATTAGCTAGCTACACCATCTTTACAACTGCTTTCCATTAAAGAGAATCTGGTTTATGTTATCCACCTTCACACCAGTAGAATAGGAATCTCAAGATGCCAAGCCAAGACAAAACTCAGTTCAGGAATTATCGGATAGGAATCTACAGCAAATCAAATCAGTTCATTAGCGGCTTTCCAAAGAAAGAGTAAGATCAAGAGATTGGGTTTAGTTAGTACTGCTAATGTGTTTCCAGTCCTGTAAAGAGCTTCCAAGCAAATAGTGGATTTCTAGGGTCCTAAGGAAATGTTCTAAATGTTTCTGTCTTTACCAGCTATAAACATAGATCGGCTTACACAGAATAAAAGAGAGGATTCTGTAGTTGGTCAAGAAGGCTTTAGAGTAAGTCAGGTTGGATTCTCAAGTACAACAAGATCAATCTTGCCTAAATGTCCAGGTTCTGGAAAGCATGTGTGTTCCTTAAACTTAGATTGGTTAGAGCTAGAGGTTGTCTCTTGAATGTGACTTCTTAGATTGAAAGGAATTAGAATCTTTTATCCTTTATCTGTTATCATTATCATTTGCTTGCTTTACAAGAACAAACCCTGAATAAAAGAACTTAAGAATTCATTCATTTACTCCTTAAACAGGAACTTAGTTATGCTTTACTAATCGAATCCTACTTTAGCTACTGTGCTTTACAAAGAAGATATTCATTTCACCTTAAAATACAGGAATTTAAGAATCGTTATTCTCCTCTCCTTTTTGTTCTTTATTTGCAATCCACGAACTTAGAGAGTTCTTTCATTCAAATAAGAATTAGTCAATAAGTATTAGTTTATCTTAGGACTATTCAAAGCTAGAATTAGAAAATCTTAAGGAAATATCTTAGGAATTCTGAGTTTCAAAGGAAATAGAATCACTTTCTGTCCTTTACCGGTAATACAAATAGACTCTCCTGACTTTACTTTATTAGCACAGACCTACTTAAAATCAAGGATTAAATGAAGTACCATTCAAAACTTATTCTGTATGTAAAAAACTTTCCGGGAACCCTATAGATTATGAATACGGATTAAAGCAAAGAACCCTAATCTTTATATAAAAATTTTTCCTTTACCAAGTTCGGATACCTTGTAATTTATACATTTAACCCATAAATGTTGGATTTCTTATATTATTTACCTTTAGCATTATAAAGGTTTCTCATTAGAAGGTAAGAAAGCCCTGGGGGCATTATATACGCTTAGGAATTCCTTTAACCAAATACTGATACTGGAAACTCGTGCTTGCCAATGAACTTCCATTCAAACTGCTGGGGATACTGGAAATGCACTCCCCCAAAAATACAGGTAGTTGTTTGAATGCCGGTAACTCTTTTATGTCAACTTCGAACTTGAAAGAGATCTAAGGTGAATACTTTGGAATCCCTAAGTTTTACGAAAAGAATTCCATCAAAGTAGAGGACTGGCATGAGACTTTTACCGCGGAAATAAGAAGAGCAACTTTCATTTCTAATTAGTAAGGCCTGTATTACGATACGGCTAGTGTGGGTTGCTATTATAAAGATAAGAATTTTCGAGCGCCCTTTGAGGGGACTACTAAGCTTAGCAATTACTTCGCACTACACTAAGGGTCACCCTAAGTAAATCAGTTGGTTAGGGCAATAGAACCCTATTCAAAGGGGTTCCTTATTATCAAGATTAAGGACTTTTATTTATACGAGTGCTACTATATACTATAGTATAATTGAGCGTACCTTAACAATGGCGGGTTATTTTTCCCTAGTAGGTGACATCCTCATATGTTACTAAATTTTAACTTACTTCCGTATACAAAAAAAGGACTATTAACAGATTCCTAAGGGCGCCCTCGGGCGGTTTGTTTAATTAGAATAGAGAACGAGTCTAGGAAATCGCTTAGTAGGATAAAAAGTCTATAAAACTAGGGCTTTGGGGGGTCGGGTATCCTTAAATCTCCGGTTTACGTCCTAATAAGGGCTTTTGCTAATTGTAAGAGAATTTGAGTCGGGTTAGTCTCTCGGTTTAAAGTGGTCTCGGCGGAGCCTGGGAATTGATATTATGCAGCATCCTTTGTTAAAGAGGAGCCAGAACTTTGAGAATGCTGTTATAGGACAAGATAAGAAGAACTTTCAAAGATATAGCTTTTATTCAATACTTATTTCGGACTCATTATTAAGGTAGTCAGTTTAATATAGTGTAGATCACAAGATCTATCTAGGAAGTAGTGAATCAGGATTTCATAGCACTTCATTTTTTAAGGTATAGAAAATGATATAGGTTTATTGGGCTTCTTTTTTCAGCATTCCCTGGCTTTGAGTTTTTCGCTAGGAATGAGGAGTAGCCGGGATTTTTCCAGGGCATTTGTTAGCCTTATTAATTCAATTCTATCTTAGCCTGCCCGCCGGGAGCCCTATTCTAACTAGATAAGGGAAAAGTTACTTTTCTCTATAGCAAGACACGCTATTGCTTAAAAACCTTAAGTTTCTGGTTTAGTAACAAGAACTTTTAGAGACTTTTCTCTTAGTCAATCAATTTATCTACTTTTTTCTAAGCGCCCCTAGCTATTTTTTGGACATTCCTTTAGAGATATGCGCTTTTCTATTATTCAGTAACATAGCTGAGTCATGAGTCTGCAAAACTGACCCTATAGACTCCATTTTAACCAAATCCTAAAGGAATACATTTTAAAAAACAGAAGGAAATTCCTACTGAACGGGAAAGGACTTACTTACCTCAATTAAACGAAATAGAAGAGTAGGTTTCCTTATTCCAGTATATCCATATCTATAAGAGGACAGAACATTCCTACTATTTTTATCTATCAAAAAAGCACTTCTTTGGGTGGTTAGATCAGGGCTCTCTTTTTGGACATGTCGCAGGTTCAAGTCTTGTTATCCGTATATCCACCGTCAAGCCAAGATCCCAGTCTTTCTAATTTCAGAGCATTTTCTATGGGAGAAAGCGAAAATGACTTATAAAGGGACTCTTTAAGATAAGAATATTCTCTCATCAATAAGACTATAGGCTAATAAATATCTTCCGTTTAAACTTATTTATGTAATGATTACAATTTTTGTTTAGATTGAGAAGCATCCACCTTCTCACAGATACATTGCTTTGTCCTGTATTTCATTCAATAGATATTATAGATTTGATTCTACTTTCAAAGGGGTCCTTATTACACTTTTTCGTTTTTATAGTAACTAAAGAACCTAAAACTATACACTTTTGAGTATAAACTTGATTAGCAACTATGCCTGTTACGATTAACGATTCTTATATTATTCTAATTTTTACTGATACCGTGTTTTAGCCCAATGCTTTCTCTTGACAATTACACTAGCGTTTGTATTATATAAGACACATTTGCTTTATATTTAAATATGTTCCTTCAGATTACAGCTTTCAGGTTATTTATAATTATATAGTAGTAGGTCCTTTTATACTCGCCTTTAGTGCAATGGTCGAGATAACTCTCTAAATTATGCCATGTTTTTGTCATCCTTCTTGCTACGGAATTTTGGGGCTGAGCGGGGAGCATACGGACCCCAGATCTCTATAACATATAGCATAGCTGCAACAGATTACACATAACTATTTTTATCTAAGCTAAAATCCTATTTATAGTAATACGCCTTGATATTTTAACTAGGAAATTCCGGGGAAGCCTGTCGCATTACAAAGAATTCTGTTATATCAAAAATAAGGAACTCTCTTCTATACTTGCAAAGTGATTTATAAAAGATTCAATTTGTATTGGCGGGTGCTATCCTAAGACGGAATTTCCTTAATTTAGTATAAAAGCTTGTCTTATGGATTGGAATTCTATATAAAAAATTGTACTGAGATTTCTAGGATAACTAAGGGATTACCCTTTGTACAGCTTTACTAGATTGTAGGGAGTAAGTACGTACGGGCAATGTTGTTTAAGATTTTTTTTTTCAAAAAAGGAAGGTGTTTTGTCCTTTTACTAAGTGGTTAGTCAGTAAATGGACAATATCAAGTAGTAAAAGCAAAAGCAAAGAAAAACCTCTAATTGCCATTGCCCAAACGGACGACGGTGCTGAGAAAGGCTTTAGTATACCGTTGTAAATCGTTTTTTAGCCTAACAGAACGTTTAAACCTCTTGAATATAGCAACCAACCCGAGCATCACACACCTATTGGTTAGTGCTTTCAGTTTCATTTTTCATATAGACCAAGCACTATCGGTCTTAATTCCTAAACCCCTGTTTTACTGCAGGGAATCCCTTATTGTTTAAATTACTACAGTTAAATTGAGAGAAATTCTATCTTTATACAATTCATAAATGAATCCAGTAGTAGGAGACTCAAGAACTAATTAACTACCTTGCTGAAAGGCGGCAAGTATTGAAATGAAAGCAAGACTCTCTTAGAACAAGAGCACCTATTCCTTTAATTACAAAAATGGAATTGATACAGGAAAGTTGTAAAAGAGGGTACTGACTAAATACCTTAGCTGGCTATTCCGAAAACTAGAAGAAATATGGATTCTATATACAATTCTTTATATTATACTTGTTCATTTTACTTGTGAATGAAATAGCCTTCTTTATATAAAATCTTAGACATTCTCAGAGTAGGTACAGGCCGAAGACTTCGTCAAACTATTTAGGAATCCGCCTTCTTGCGAAAAAACCTATTTAATACTGTTATCTTTTCAAACTCTTTGTACTATACTTTTTTGTTGAGCTCTTTAGTAATTATTCCTAGTTTGTGTTCTATCTTGTTTCAACTCCTACCAATAATACAGCTAATACAACACGATCCTAAGACTATCTAGAACTTACTAACACTATTGCATTCTTATTTATTCTCTCTATATAAGCTCTACTCGACTAAGTATAAGTTTTACTAAAGAAGATAATAAAATAAGAGGTATTCTCCTTAATAAGAAGTAGGAATACTCAAACTTCCCGTATCATTTGTTATAGTTTTCTTATGTACGTAACCTCATAAATCCTGGAAAAATATCACAAAAAGTACTTTCAAAGCTAGGACTCCCATAGACAGCCGCATAAGTGTTATTTTATTGCCATAGCAGAAACTAGAATTATATATACCACTCTATTAAAGATTACTAAAGAGTATATTACACTTTCGAGTACATAAATCTAAAAAGTCAAGGGGTTTGTCTCATCAAAGGAGGTGTTAATTCAAACTGAAATGATTCAAAACCAAATTTATATTAGTAATTAGCCAAGCAATGAAAGAGTCTTAAAGAAGGATCTCGTACTAAGGAGACTGCAGAGTGAAAGTGGTCCTCGTAAGTTTTAAGGATCTTAACTCATTAAGAAAAGAATGTTGCTTATCCCTTAGGGGACTCGAACCCGCGACTGCTAGCTTAACAGCCGAGCGTTCTACCACTAAACTTTTTGAGGAAAAAACTCTTGCTCCGGATATATTTCTATGCTAAAATACAAGATCAAATCGGACTTGCCGAATGTCTTTTTCTTTGGGTATAGTATAGTACAAATGAAAGCGGAAGATAAAAAGAAAAGCTCAGGTTATAGTAAATTAATTAAGAGGTACATCTATACCAGCTAGCAAAATCTCTAAGGGAGCTTCTTTCGAGAGCTATAAAAGAGGGTCTTCGGGCAGGAGCTCTAAGGGATTCTAGAATTTAAGGTAGTGCATATGCGTTGAACCTGCGTCACGCAGACTGCACAGTACTCGTTTTCTAAGTAATATTTAAGACAGAGCTTTTATTGATCCATCACAAGATCCCTGCTGCAATTTATGTTCTATCGGATATTAGTTCAAGTTGTACTATAGAAAAAAGTTACGTAAATCCCCGGGATAGAAAAAGCTTCATATATATTATAAAGCTAAACCCTTCAATATCTGGGGATACTCGCGAAACGCCAGCAGCTGCATTGAAAAGAATCCTCGTCTAGTATTTTTTTTCTTAATTTTTTAAGTTAAGTTATAACACCAATTCTTCAAAAGGCTTTAATAAAAGAGTGTCAACCTATTTATTTAAATACTGCTTCTGTTCTGATCCAAAGTCAGGTAGGGGCATAGGAATCTTTATGAACCATATTCCAAAAGGAGGAACTCGTTATTAAGATAAGGGAATTTACTTACTAAGAGATATTAGAAAACCAAACTACATCAACAGAGTGCCGAGGGCAGTGGCAGCGAAAGCTTTCTAAGAAATTATTATTAATAAAGAATGCATTTCAGATAGTGGACCAACGAGAAGCCTTTATAAAGGATGTTTTCAAGCCGGGGTTACTAGTGTTATTTATTTTCTTTTTATCTTAAATAAAAGGTCTACTTTTTAAAAAGGTATTCGGCTGATCGGGCGGTAATAATTCTTTGTCTCCGGATATTTGTAAATTCGGCAATAGAGACTAACCCGGGTTTTTTATAGAGAGTAAAACTTACTAAATCTTATATTTTTTAAGGTAAATAAGGTAAATCATTTTTATGAAATTTAAAATCTAAGGAATCTCTCTTCTTATGGTCTTCATGAAACTAAGCACTTTCTTTGAGTTTTAAGTAGAGAACTAATCTTAGAATACTCGATTTGAACCTTTAGCATGTTAAGTAATAAAAAGAGTGATCGATCAAAAAGGAGAAGAAAAATCCCATACTCTTAGAAGGTCAGCATACACTATAAACTATTACTTATAAATAAGCAATTCCGGATTAGTGTGTTAAAAGAGAAAAAGATAACTTAGTAACCCATTTGTTAGCTAGAAAACTACTAATACTTTTTATACGATACATTTTATATCAAAATTTCTTTAGATTTTACAGTTCATAATAATAAATCTCCTTTTACACTATAGTCTTGGAACACCCCTACTAATAGAAACAGAATAGCCTATAATCTTAGTCTTTTCATACAAATACAAATTATTAATTATAATTCAATGTCCTATTTATAAGATGGTGTTTTTTTCTAGTTAAGCACACTACTTCTTAGTCGCTGTAGTCTCAGATATACATAATACTCAACCTTTCAAAGAAAATGGATTGAATGAGGAGGCTTGCCTGTGATTACTAGATTCTTAATCGGACATCGAAGGGAAAGTGCTAAATACTTCGTAATTTGGTAGAACGTTTTCTGGCGTATAGGACAAAGTTTTCAAAATTAACAAAGGAGAAATACGGAAATATATAATAAATGTAGGCTTTTATTGGCTAGAGGCATCAGAATTTCAGTAATTGTATAACGGATAAACTGGATACTCTTTTTTATTTCATTAATAATATGTATAACCGAGAACTAGTTAAACTATCCAAGACCTAAGAAAACCTATAAAGTAATTGGAATTCTTACTTTGTGAACAGGAGAGATTTTAATCTGGGTATGCCTGTGAATTAGCATTTGCTCTTATCCAAATAAAGATCGAGTTTCTAAAATTCCTTTAGTAAGCATTTCCTTTGAATTTACGACTTGCTTCTTTGCTTTTTAGCATTCCATTCCCAACTCTAATAAGTAAAGTCGGTATTGCCTTTTGTAAGATTCTAGTCTAATCAGCAATAGTATATGCAGTAGCAGAGCTTGCCGTTTTTCTTAATCTTTCTGTAGACTTAGGAGGCCCCCCTTTAGTAGAAAACTGTGATGTCTCTGATTCTATTTCATACGCTTTTTTATATAATGGAATTCAATTCCTTCGTTGATTCAATAGTCAAAACTTCCCCCTGGAGTTGAGACCTACAAAAATAGATGGACACGCCTTATATTATATGGATGCTACTTAGGATAAAGGGAGTTGGCTTTTCTTTCCCAAACATTCTAGGTTTCTGGGTTTTGAAATAATAAATAAAGTCTTATTATTAGGTCGATCCTGATTTTCTCGATCAAGTTTCCAGGAGGCTTACTTAAAAGGTTACAGTTAAGTGTAGGTTTACGAGTCTCTTAATATATCAAATTTTCTTAAAAGTACAGCAAAGATTCTCTCCTTTTTAAGATAAAGCTTGATTACTTACCCCTAAATAGCGCTCAGTTAGAGATTGAATAAATACCTTCTTTTGGTTTTACAACCCTTTTGACGGAACCCCTCCCAGGAATCAAAAACCAACCCTTAAATATTGCTTATATGAGTATCTTGACGAAGCTTGTTTGACCTATAAAAGAATTCCTGATATGAGATATACTTTTCAGCAACTTGTAATATTTCAGTTTGAAAAGGCATATTCGTTGCAAAGTTTAGAATCTACTACTACTTACCTTCAGTTAAGAGTACCCTCTTTTTTCGTCACTTAAAGAAGCAAAACCCCTTCATAATGGATCCCTCTTGCTTGAAAACAACAAGAATTTCGAGTCTAGAAGGAACTTGAACATGATAAAATTGAATTGGAAACACAAGCACAAAAGAGCACAAAAACCATAATCTGCCTCAATACTAATACTTAACTAATGCTACATAAAGAGATTCTAGAAGAATAGATATTCCACCTTTTAGAAATAGAAGACCCTTATTAATCTTAAAACACCTATTATCCTAAGAACTAGAACTTTCTTAGTTGTATTCTTATTAGGAGCTTCGAACTCAAAGTAAGAGGATTCTGATAAGGAAAAACTTAGGGAATTGGAACTCTAAAAGTCTCGAGCCAGCCCTTACCGGGTAGCTAAACCTGTGATAAACAAAAGCTTAGAAAATAACCTTTAGGATTGTTCTATACTCACTATCCTTAACTCGAATAATGGGCATGCTATCTGCTGTATAAAGGCCTAAAAAGGAGAACTAAAGCATTAGCATGAGCTCTTTCACAAATCATGCGCTGGCCCAATAAATTTGGAAAACTCTAGCTACCAAAACCCCGACTTACTTATATAAGGGAGCCCTTTATGATAGCTCAGGCAACCTATCGATACATAAAAATTCGAGCGTTTAGTCTTATGTCTAATACTTAACAAAAAGAAGTTCCTAGCGCGGCTTACAATAAAAGCATTCTTTTGGTTAGTACGCAACCAAGTATATACCCTTTGAATTCCTGATATTATAAAAATTCTGCTTTAGTATACCTTCTTGGTAAGCTTTTTTCAGGACTGCTGGGACTCGAACCTGCGGCTTCTACCTTGAAAGGGTAAAAATTCTTTATCTGTTATCAATTCCCGCTTAGAAGTAGAAGTTAGGTTAGAAGAGCTCCACTTGCTTTAGCTACAACAAAGAACTCAGAAGAAGAATTCATATTATAGAGTTACTATCCCGTAAAGCTTAGAATCTACTCTAACAAGAAATACAGGCTCTCCCTAAAGAAGCCTAAAGAAGACGGAGGCTTTCTAGTTAAGGAAAGAACTTCGTACCTTGGTCAAGAATACAATAATACAATTCAGAGAGTAAAGTGAAGTTCCTAGATCTGTTAAAGTTCTCTGCTTTACAAAACCAAGAATACTTCATAGCAACAATTATCTGTTTCTGTTATCCACTATCCCTAGCTCCTAATTCCTTCTTACCATTAGCAACAATTCCTATAGTTACCTATTATCTGGATAAGAATACAGGAACTTCCTTTTAAGATTCAGAATGAATTATGCTAAAACAAATAGAATCTGTTCTCCTTGGACATTGAAACTTGAAATTCTTAGAACCTATTATCTTACTCTCTATCTTATTCAGAGCTACAAGAATACGGAGGCATCCTCTCTTAGGAAATGAAATTAGGAATAGTTCTGTTCTCTCTGTACGGATAAGCTCTCCAGCGATACCATGACCGGAATTCGATTAGTTGGTTGACAGAATACTTTACCCGAACCCGAAAAGGATAGGTTAGGAATCTCAACAAATGAAATGAAATAGAATCCGGTTTCCATTAGCTCCACTCCTTTAGTTCTTTGGACTCCCAACTTCCTTAGGCTCGCTTTTACAAATTCCCAAACCCAGGAATACAAAATCTAATACGTCAATACCAATACTACCGGGTTTCCCATTAACATGTTTGTTAAAGAACTAATAAAACTAAACAAGGAAGACATTTTTCTGTCACAGGAACCTCTAATATTCAGATCTTTCCTAAACAAATAGTTAAGTTACTATTATCCTCAGCCTGCTATTCAGAAGTGCTTACACTTCCTTACCGAGTCAACTTTTGCCTTTAATTGACTTCCTTCATTTCAATGCAGGCTTGACTGCTTTTTCATTAAAACGACATCCTTTTAAGAATTCTGAGTCACCTTTCCTAATATAAGGTAAAAAACTAGGATTTCTCTGGGAATATTTATGATAGGAAGATAAAATACAATCTTACCTTTAGCTAAACCTGAGAGATTGGTCTAAGGAAATAGAATCTGTTCTATGTTATTCTGTATTCTGTGACTCCTTTAAAACTACTAGCAGGAACCTCTTTTTAAGGAATGAATTCAGCTTCAATTCCTTATTCTGTACCAGCCTATCCCAACACAAAAAGGAATCCGGTTTATGTCTTAAACTCAAAAGGAATCTCCTTTCTTTACCAATAATAAAAATACATTTTCTAATACACCTTTACCTGTTTATTACCAGCTAAACGGAATTATCGGAAGAGTCATCTCTAGTCGACCTTGCACAAAGAATACTTGTGAACACTTTCCTATACAAATAGAATCCCAAGATTTAGAAGGGTTTTGCTTTGCTTCGAGAGGTACTTCCCTCGACAAAGGGGATCTCCCATGAACTACCCCATCAATCTCATGAAAGGTATAATAGATCCTGAACAAGTCACTCATAAACATCCAACTCAAGAACATGCTACTCCTATCAAACTGGAAACTAGAAATCCAACTCTATTCAAAGCTAGAACTCAATTAAAAGAGGAAACTGGAATGGTACTAACTAGAAATTCTAATCTCAATATGAACTCAAACATGAGCCTACTAAGCAGCTATTCAAACTGGAACTTGCCATAAATCCAATAAGGTTCCTTCTAATCAAGAACACTTCCAACAAGCAACTCATATCAAAAAACAGGTTAATCAATATGACACAAGAACTAAAGGAAATAGAATCCGGTTTCCTATTGTCTGTCAAAGAAGACTAAAGAGCTAGGATTGCAAAGAATAGAATCAGGTTTATAACACCTTTGCCAGCTAAACTGACATACGGATCGGCTTACAAGACCAAACCCGAAACTAATACTTAAAGAGAATTTCTGTAGAAGACTCTTTCATATTCATATCAGCTTCTATCTAGATCGGAATCCAGCTTTCTAGCATCAAGATAAAGGCTATTCATTGACTCCTTCATAAAAGTAGAAAAAGAAACACTGTCAAAGCCAAGAAACCAGGAATACAAAATATCTAATACACCTTTCTTTACCTGTTTAGAAGACTAAAGTGCTTGGATAAGATAGAGCTACACTTGCAAAGAACTTCCCTCATGACAAGAACTAAGAGTTACCTTGAATCTACAAAGGAAGTCGAATCAGTATTCTGTTCCTTTAGCACCACTTATTTGGTTTGGCTTTCCATTAGCACAAGATAATCAAGTCCTATAGTTACACTTACTTATCTCTTACAGGAACTTCCTTTACTTAAAGATGACCCATTCTCTTATAATAATACAAGGAACACCTTTTACTCTTTTATTTACTAGAGGAGGTTCAATTACCAAGCAATTTGTTTTTCTATAAACCATTTCAAGTTAGTGAGATCCCGTAATATTTGCCTAGTTTCATACAGGACTCTACCACTCCGCATCTGACCCTCATTCATAGGTTTTTTGTAGTCACCCATCATTATCCTGACAATAATGATTTTTCTCGAAACTATTGCTAAATTAGGAAGCCCTACTTGTTAAGGAGTCGAGTTTCTTACCCCTTATCTATTTTTTTTAGTATTGTTACGAAAAACGTGAAAACGGAGCTCTATATAGGATATATTATACTTAAAATTATAAATACATGATGTAATTTCTCTTGAAGTTCCGTAAACGAAGCTCTTTTAAAGCATTCTAAGATTTTTTTAGTTATCTAAGAGGGCCAATCCCTTTTCAAATTTTCCTATAAGAATCATACTTACCGAACTTTACTTTTACTGCGGAACCCGCCATATCCATGGTTTTAGTAGGAACTCTTGTTTGAACAGCATACTTTCTGTAAGATATAATAGAAAGTCTTATAAAGTTCAGTTTTTAGCCCTGCCTTTTGACTTAGGTGATACACTCTATAAAAAAAGTGTTTATTGGTTATTAATATCTAATTTGATTTAAAGCAGGAATTGACTTCAAAGATTTTACTAAACAAAGTTTGACGCTTCATTCCAATTTTGCCCTAATACCTAGAGCCCCTTTTCCTTTTAGCTGCTTTAGTATTATGTCTTAATTTGGTACGCCGTGTTCTGTCATTCCGTACTTTTGTTACTTTACTTAAAGGGATCCTCTCTATTAGACGATTCCTTATCTAACGACAAGAGCTCAAGTTTTGAAGATAGATAATTCAGGAGATAGACTTTATACAGTTTCAATATGGGTAAGTGAGGACCAATTGTCCACGCTTTAAATGGATCGGAATAGCTTATTAATTTGTTCAATACATATAGATAAATATCCTAGAGCTTCTCAATAGACAATTCTTCGGATAGTTTACACTTAATAAAGTTGAGACCTAATCGTCTAGCTACTGTTACTCCTACGAGATCCTTTAAAACCTCGCTAGCAAAAGACCCCCATTAAGAACTTCAACACGAAGCCCATTTGTATACTATTACTACTCAAGACCCGTTGTTGTACCCTTTTCGTAGCTAAGCTAAAGTCTGGTTTATAATAAAAGTCGGCTGTAGTATAAGTGTATCGAGATTGAAGAATTAACAATTCAATTAAAAGACAAGCATGCTAAACTTGTAGTTAGACCCAAGGTGTTTACCTTAACAATCTAGTAAAAGGCCTCGTCTAAGAATTCTTTTTACAGCCGAGCACCCTACTATAAAACCAATTACAACCAGATAGCTGGAGCTTCTTTTTATAAAGACTCGCATTTAAGGGTCTACTACAGGATATCAGTAATCTCTACTAAAGACCTATATCACGACTAGGGGGGGGGCAACTCGTTTTTATTAATAGATAATAGATGTTACTATAAAGCAAAACAAGGGAGGTCCGTAGAAAGTATAAGCTAAGTTAGAGGAAAGGCCTTTTAATTAGCGACAAAGGTTTAAATCCCGGTCACTCTTAAAGAATCCGGTCTAAACCTTATTTAGTGTGCTGAAAGATTTTGTGATCTGTACCAGGAATGTCTTTCTATTTCAATTCCTTTAAAGGGATCCGTAAGCAAGTAGCCACTAAGCGCCAAGAAGTAACCTATTAAACCCTACCTAGTATGCTTTAGCCTTCTGAAAAAGCCTTGAGCAAAAGAATTTCTTTTAAGATCCCCCTTGGATACTAAAAACGTAAAGATACTAGCGTAAATCTAAACCTAGCTCTGCTTAGAACTGCTTGTTTCACAGGGGTTTACTTCATTCGCTAAAATATAGAATTTTAGTTCCCTAGGGTTCCCTTATAATTATAGAATTACTACTTTATTTAAACACTTAGCTAAGTTTAATTTCAGAGTGGTGAAACCCTTTTTTCTTTCATTTAGCCAACAATGAGTCACTTCACTATAGGAATTCCCGGTTCAATTTGTATAATCAATTCTAGACCTTTATTCTGGGAAATTTAAAAAGGTAGAAGTGGTTTATTTGATGCAAGGTAACTCTATTAAGTCTATCAGGTTAATTCTATTATTTATTATGGGATTCTCTAGTTGTAAAAAATATTCTGGGTCGGGTGGTAAGTAAATTATTGGAGTAAGTTGACATACCTTGAATAGATTTCCCTTTACTTTATAAGATATCGATCGATCCGGGATAAGAATAATCCAAAAAGAATTTGATAAAAGCAGAAGATTTCAATTAACAAAAATTTATAAAAACAGGAAATTAAGAATGTATGTGAAGTTTTATACGGATTTGGATCTATTCTTCTATTCTTAAGATATTCAGTTACAAAAAGTTAGCATTAATAAGATTTTGAAATACTGATACTGAAATTTATAATTTATATAGAATTAAGAAGGTTTCACTTTAATACTGTATAAAGGGGTTCTTAGATCTACGCGGCTTTTTATAAGAAGCCCTCCAAAAGGCTCCGGGGACTTCTCATTTGAGTAACTGGGGCATATGAAAAAGCAAAAACCTAGTTTGATCTGCAGCTCTAGAATCCCTATGTATTTTTTGTACAAAGTCAGAATTCATTTTTTATCTTATATTATAACGATCTTTTTCCCGGCAATACAAACTAATTAGGGCGCGCAGGTGTCCATAGATATAAGTAAGGGTTTATCTCCTAAAGGTTTTTAGGTGTAAAGGTTGAATTTAATGAGATCAATCTACTACAGTAACAGCAATCAGTCTTACAGGTCGGGGTACTTCTTATCTTTATTTTCTTTTATGCTGGTATAGATAGTATAGCAAAAAGCACAGTAAATCAGCAGGCAACTGCCTACCAGGTTTAAGAGAATTCCTTGTTAGAGCGCGGGCAGAATGCACGAGGGTCCCTAGGTTCAAATCCTGCCTTCGTTTATAATTAATATAGGAGAATAAGAATTACCTTGAGACTGCGGTTTTAGAAACTTTTCTTAGAAAACACACGCAAAAAACTACGGTAAAAGAGGAATTTTATTTTCATTTTATTATTTTATTAATAGGCTCGCATAAGAATTAAAAAGCGTTTGTGATATGTTCCTAAATTTGTGCAAGGTTAGGCCTCTCTCTTATAGAAAATTGGGATACTTTCGACAGTAACTAAAGGCTTAATCGGGTATGCTGTTAGAAATACAAAAGAATTTCTTTAGACTAGTAGCTAAAACGAATACCTAAAATTCTAATAAACTAAGTCCCTTTTTTAATCTAACAAAGAGACTCCATAACAGGTGTTTTAAGGCATTCTGGATAATAACTTGAGGCTTATTCGAATTAATCTTTAATTAGTTACCCTTACTTTATTGAAAGTGTTATAAAGTGGAAAAGAGCAAATCAAGTTTTCGAGTGGGTTAAGCTAGAGGATATTTATTTTCAGAGAATAGGGAAGCCCTTACTTCTTTCAGGTATTCTCTTAAAGGGGTAGCCCAACTAACAAAATACTAATACATTAACTATAATAAGTATAAGAATACTAAAATCTTACAAGCTTAAATACCCAACTTACATTAACTGCAGGCAACAACGACAAGAAGAAGACTCCAGGCTCTCTTAAGACTGTTATGGGTATAGCTCTTAAGACTCCTAAGATACAGAGTATAGCTGGAAAGGCTAAAAGAGGTATAGCTCAGAAGAAAGGTATACTGATACAGAAGCAGCAGGTCAAAATAAGCAGTTGGTGGGTCTATAAGGTATATGTATTCTTGTATACTAATAAGCCTTATAAACTCCTTTCACTAGGTTCCCGTCGGTAAAAAGGACTATCTCTTATATAGTTAAGGTTTCTCTTCTATACAACCAGAAAAAAAGAGCAGGAGGTATTATCCTAAAAACAAAAGTCTTTACTCTACTATCTAATCCCTTACTTAACAGTATAAGATAAGACAAGTACTCCTAAGTATTAACTACTAATAAAAAGATAATAACTGCTCAAATTTCTAATTAGTAAAGGAATTCATTTCTTTTGCAGTTCGTTCCTGTATTCAGGTGTTTAAAGGTAATCCGTTTCTGACAAAGAAAAAAGTCTAGCTCATCTCGAACGGTGAATGTTAATTGAAAAATTGATATAAGAACTAGTAAAGCCGTTCCTATTACAGTAAACGATCAGATGGGATACATTAGGGCTTCTTGCTTGGAATTGAATGTCTCGGCATATCCTTTGAGTGAAAGCCTATAACAGTCCCTTCCTGATTGCGGAACCCCATTATCTATATTATAGAGATACAGTTTCGCATGTTACCAGATATTTGTAGAGACTCCAATTGGTAGATAGTTTATTTAGAAACTTCCCGTAATTTCCTAACTTTCGAGTAAGTACTTGATATTGGAATGCTAAAAATTCCTCATATTAGCTAAGGGATACCTTCTGTAAGATTTTACCTAAAAGTAAGAAATAATTAAAAACGACTCTTCATAAACGAAGCCAGGGTAAACTAGTACCACTCGCGATTTCTAAAGGAAACCGTTTAATGCTTTAAATACCCGGGATTCCCTTTGCTTATCAAGCTTGTTAGAGAATAATCTAAAAACAGGTAAATAATAACCAGGTGTTCGTTGTATAACTCTAATTATATATCAACCTTTTCAATTGAAATTAATGAATATCACTTCTTCCACTGCCTCTTTGAACTCTTGAGGACTTTCTGTTCATCGAAATCACTGGGCCTGGCCTATGCAAGGTCCCCTTTTTTCTTTCTATTATAACCGGATCAAAGAGCACCCCTAGTGCCAAGGTTTAGGCGTTACTCTTAAAGAAAGTAATACTCAAAAGAAATTTCAAGGCTCTTAATTAAAATAGAGTAATTTAATACTAAATCGTAGTAGAGATAGGCTAAATGTTATTGGATACCGACTAAAAAAGGGAAGCAAGTTAGACCTCTGCATGTTGGTTAGTAACTACAAGAAAGAACCCAACATTTTTAACTAAGCATACGTTTTCAGAAACTTAGAGCTTTCTGGATTCTTAGGGAAACCCTGACAACCGCTTGAACTAAAATTCCAAGATAATTAAAAAATACGTAATTTGTTTATTATTTAAATAAATACATAAGAGCAATTTTACAAATAAGAAAGATAATTACTTATTATTTGCTAGTTGAAACTAAAAATTTTATTGTTAAGGGATAGGGTAAAACTCTAGGCAAAATAAGAGAGCTTGTCCTACCTATGGGATAGTGCTGGCTAGCTAAACACAGATTTTACCGTATTGGATTTAGAGTAATCCCACAAATATTGTATCGGATATTCTCAAAAGCAGGATAGTTATTGTTTAAAAGTAGTAAAAAGACAGCTTAGTCTAGGCCTAATATGAGTCCACAGAGCCTATATCTTCTTATTATAGCTTCGGCTTGTAAAAGGAATCCCTATATGTCAAGCTTTTAGTTAATCAACATTCACGGGGCTTCAATTACACGGATCCCTACTCAACCCAACCTAGTCCAATCCTGTTTCTTTCTATGCGATATCATTATACAAATAGGCCTTAGAGGACGCAGTACATTGAATTTCAGAGAGCTGTTATTCCTCTAAGTTCCCAGTTAGAATTGGATATTTTACAGTAATAAAAGACGGGTTCCTAAGGTAGCATTTATATCTTGTTGGAAGTTCTTTCGAGTTTCTAGGGCAATAGATCAAATCTGGGCAGTCTGGGTAATGAAGGGCTGCTCATCAATAAGAGGTTCAGTCGAGAGTCCCTTGGGGTTAAAGGTCTAAAGTCTTTCTGGATTCAGGATAAGTCTGATTTTATGGAGTGGAAAATCCTAAGCCAAAGTAGATCGGAGTAATGGAACTCTATTTATTATTGGATATTGAGATGTATAAAAAAGTAGATATGATTTAAAGAAAGCTTGTCATTAGTCCTTAAGTTAGTTTAGAGACTTCGAAGTTAGGGGATTTGATTTACAAAAAGAGTATTCACTTAGTTATAGGGCATAAATAGATTAGGTATACCTTTTTCTGACCTTGATAGCGTAAAAGCATTAATAAACGAATAACCATATGAGGCTAGTCTCTTCCTGATTGAGGAGCTTGAGTCATTTATTGTTCTTTTCCGAGAACTTTAGAGCATTAATTGACTCGTATGATAAAGTCCAGCTTTCAAAGAAGTGAGGAAACTCAAAAGATGCCAATGAGACAGGCTCTTTCTAAGATCTACTGTAGCCATTATACGTTGCTTATGCTTAAAGGGCTCCACTAAGAGCTAATATACATGGGGATTTGCCTTTACACCAAATACTCATTACTAGGGTACTCAATTTAGAGAAGTTTGATAACAATATTACATTAGCGATATGCGGAATTCAAAGTAGGCAGCTCCTCCTTAATAGAAACCCTGGAGCATACAGTTGAACTTTTGTAATAAAGGGGTTCCTATTCTATTTATCTATTTCTTTCTTAAGTAAAGAGCGCCGTCTAGTAATTATGAATTTCAATTTTAGTAAAACATAAGAGCATACTCGTTTCAAATATAAGATAGCTTTGAATCAAGGACACTCATTTCATTTAGGGAAACCCGGTATGCTTAATTACCAATAACAAGGAAATTGAGATTCTTTTCTATTAGATAGAGAGGTTTCTAAAAGGAATTCTATGCCAAGATAGGAGACGGCCCTCATTAAATCCTACTTTGCAGTAATTCCAGCGTTTACTACAAGGTGGAAGGAGCTTTAGGAGTTACTTGACAAGGGAGCACTTTCCATCAACTGGAGTACTCAGTTTTGGTATTGTTCTAATTGATCTAGATTTGTTGCCCTAAGTCCTTTTAGTTAGTCTTTATTGGGAAGTCTCTTTCATAAAGGAGTTGTTTTTTAATATTCCTCTTCCTCTGCTTCCAGTTAGTGGAATAGGGATAATAGGGGTATTTCCTTGTTGTTAATTTGAACGAGTTAGGAATAAGTAAATAGAAGAACCTAGAAGCTTTTGTTTTTCCTTGATTGACTTGATAAGGCATAGTTTTCCTAGATTTGAGTGCGTATAGGACCGGATACAGGCTGAAGTATTGCCTTAATATTTGTATAGTATTTGATTCCTATTACAGCAGCAATCTATAAAGTAAGGGTTGCTCTTGTGCTCTCTTTTCCAATGTAGGATGAAAGGCAGTGGAGACCTCTAGAAGTAAGGCTCCGTTTTCTTCTGTTCCCGAGCCAGTTGTTAATAAGTAAAGTCACAAGTATTAAAAGGGAGTTATTCGACAGCAAGTTAGAAGGAGTTTCCCTTTTCTATTTAGAAATGAGTTAGACTTGTAAGCAAAAGAGAAAGGCTTTGCTCCAGAGGCTGGGATATCCCTATTTCAAGTTCTGTTCTGGGTCCTTGGGGGATTTTGAGTAATAAATAAGAGTAAATATAGATTAGGAGATTTCAGTCTTAGATATCGAGTACAAACTAAGCGAAAAGCTTTCTTAAGAAAGGGGCTCGTATTAGAAGCACTTCAAGTTTCTTTTTCTATTCAGTTTGAAATTGAAGAGCTATCTATTTACTATAAGAGAAGCGCGTGGGGGAGGGGCGTTTGTGTACTACTAAAGCAAAACCCTTCCTATGAGCTCCAGTGTTGTATTATCAGGATTAGTGGAGTCTCCAGCGGAACCCTTCTTAGGAGTTTGGGTGTCTTCCGCATAATTGTTAAGGACCCAGGAAATTTGTAGTATTATAGAGTTTAGAGATTAACACAGCGGATGCAGATATAGGGGCAGCTCTTACTTAGAAAAAAGGTATAAAGCTTTTATCAGTGACTAGCCTTATAAAAATTTACTTTAGTGCACCCATAACTACTCCTAAAGCCACCCTCCTCTAAAGAACGAAGAGTCCCGTTAACGAAATAACTGGAAAGTACTACACCGGCTAAAAATGGCTTCTAATAAGAGCTCCTTTACACGCTATGGGTGCTTGTTTAAACTACGCGCTCTATAATATCAAAATATAAGAAGAAATCAAAATCCTAATAAAAACCAGCTACTACTCTTCAATTTTGAGTTATTAAGATCAGAAAACGAGGGTATACCAAGCCACCAGATCTAAAGCAGGATACTTTTTTATTTTAAGGGAGAATAAGAGGTCACTTCGATACTCATTGAAAAGTCTGTATACTTTTCAAAGATATTGCAGCTTCCCAAAGAAATGCTTTTAAACTCAAAAACAACACTTATTAGGATAAAGTAGGGACTACAGAATCCTAGAATTTGTAATAATTATAAGTAATTTAAGTCTTCAATTCTTTCTTTAGAAAATCCACGTATCTTTATAAAATAAGAAAACCGGTAGAGATCTAATTGCGAAAAGCGCCGGAGCTTTCTATGCCCTCAAGTAAAACGGGTACCCATATTTGAATCTCTTATTGATCCAAAATTATCTATATTATATTTTAAGATAGGTTTTTTGTAATTTTGTGGTGTAAACCAGATTCATATTATGTCTCACTTATTCAAGTTCAAGAAGTCCCCTATTTATAAATATATAGGCAGCTCAAGACCCGGGAATTTATTCATTGTATAAAAGGAATACCTAATATTATTTGTAAAAGCACTCCTTTTTTTCTGATACAGTATTTTCTTAAATATATCTAATATAATACTAAGGTAAGACCTTAGCTAAGCAACTTCAGCAGGACCTCTTTTACCGTACAGAACTGGGCTCAACTCGACCAGGTATATGTTAATCTTCTCGCTTTTAAAAAGGGCAATCCTTCATGGATGCACTTTTCAAGCTGAATGCTCCTATACTTAAGGTCCCCCCTTGTGTTATAGAAAAGTACTTTGCCAAGTAGCTGCTTTTAACGAGTAGAAACCTCTACATATTTATGATTCAATAAAGAAGAAATGAGGAGGCCCCGATTTTTAGTAGCTTGAAAAAACCAGAAGTTATAACATGAGGGAGCAATTTATAGTAATAAGGAATCCTAGGCAATTGAATCAAACTCTTTTTTAGTAAAGTTTTCTAAGGCATGGGAAACACCCCTCTTTTCGAAAGCCTTTAAGGAAGCTTTAACTCGCAATACTTAGTCAAACTCTTCTCTCCCCCATAGATCTAGAATCAAAAAAGTACTTGTCTTAAATATTCTTTTTCTTCGGGTTTACCTAAGGAATAGTAATCTTTAGCTCTTAAGTTAGGTATTCCTATACCCCTAGGTTATGCTCTATTAGTTTGACCGGGGTACTCATACCTGCCCTTTTTTCTTAGTTTGTGAATCCACTGATCCTAACTCTGTATGGCACTTAAAAAACTCTACTATATACGTCATATCACTTAAGTGCATAGGTAATTCAAACCCTACCTTGGAAATCCAAATTCCACCAGGAATTTGCTATACCAAAGAAATAGTATATTTTTGTATAAGTTTAGTTTGTTAGTGAGGGGTTCCAGGAAGGTTATAGTTATTAAGAAAGAGAAAGTTGTGAGGAAAGATTTCCCAAGGCGAAAGAAGCGCATCATCTATAATTGACCCAGAAGGACCCTATATCCGTAGTTGGGCAAAATAACTGACTGGGTTTGTATCCTCTATGCTTGGCCTTAACAAAACTTAGAAGCCTATACCCCAAAAGACCCAAATGAGGAATAACTCATAATAAGGATTCCGAAAAGTATATAAAACATTCAGGAAAAGGCAAGGTAATAGGAATTCAAAAATCACTTAGATAAATGAATATATAAAAAAAGAGATACTTCATACTGATATACTTTTGAATTATTAGAACTTGTAGAAGTTGCTTAGATACCTAAGTTGGTAGAGCACCCGTGAATTGGATCAGATGTCATGGGTTCAAGCCATCTAGGGTATCTTTTATTAAGAGTACTCTTGAGTTCCCTTGCTTCCAATCTCTAAAGTAATAGCCTAAAGAAGTTACAAGAAAATCTCTAGTATATAACAAAACAGAACCATTTGTCATAATAAAAAGCTCTAGAGATTACTTATATTTTAGCATATCCCGAGTTGTTAGTCCTGGAGTAAGTTGGGTACAAAGTGAGACTGCTTTTCTCAAAAGAAAATGGGTCTCTCAAAAGGAATAAAACGAATCAACTCTGCTCAAAGTAAATCTTAAGTATATTCAGTATATACACATTAAGCTTTCATGAATTGAAAATGGAGCCCCTCTTTATTTAAATCAAGATAAGTCGAGATTTGAAACAGTAAACGAACTTTCCGTAAGAAAGCTTGTTGATAAACCCCAGGCTTTAAGTTATTCAATCTTATTATTCCCAAACTAGAACCATACTTATAAGCTAAGAAGAGTCTATAAATACTAAGACTTCCGGTCTTTATAAAGCTCCGACGTAGTCATTTTCCTTTACTCCTCTAAATTACCTAGAAATAAGAGAAGCTTCTTATTTTTTCAGTTAAAGTATACGCTTTTTCGAAGTCTTTACTACTATGAAAAAAAATCTATGCTATAGTATATAGGTCCACGACAAAGGGTGTACCCAAGCTCTGAAAAGCATGGGTTTGACTATTTAGGGAAAGGAAGTGACTCAAGTAAGTATCTTCAAATATACGGGCGTTCTAGTTGATATGAATTTACGTGATCCTCTTGTAGACGCCTCTTTTCAACCCTTTATAGCTATATAGAGTTTAAAAGAGTCCTTTATTTACTTCCTATTTATTACAAGTGCAAATCATTTAAAAACACCATTATGTCTAATATGTCCAAATCCCTATTACTATAACAAGTGTCCCGAAAAGAAACAGAAATTACATACATTAACCCGGGTTTGATCGAAGCGAAGTCTTTTGACTCACTTTCCCCGTTTACTAACTTAGTCGAGCTTCTGTCCTATTTTCCTGGAACCGCGTCTCCTTTTCGTCCGTGAAGTTTAGCTATGCTTTTGTGCGACTTCTTAAGTCTAGTCATAATTTCACTTTTGAGACGGGGTCTACTAGACAATCGTAAATAAGTTCAATCGCTGATTATTAGAAGTAGCATGCAAGAGTTCAAACCCTCTATGAAGCTCTAGCTCTAAAACCCAGCTTCTAATAGATCCAATAATGACGGGTACTCCTCCTTTAAAGTTGCTGCCTTGCTTAGAGTTTCTGAAGGTTAGGAGTTTGCTGTAAGACTTCTTATTTGTATCATAAAGAGGGACCTTTCTTAAAACTTATACAAAAAGCGATTTTCCTCTCCTTAACCAAGAGTTGGCCATATTCTTTTTATAGTATATCTTGATTTTAGATTCTAT
Source organism: Pelargonium exstipulatum (assembly GCA_036897565.1). Classification (NCBI taxonomy): domain Eukaryota; kingdom Viridiplantae; phylum Streptophyta; class Magnoliopsida; order Geraniales; family Geraniaceae; genus Pelargonium; species Pelargonium exstipulatum. Next base: position 37,307 of record JAYMTG010000008.1, on the reverse strand, counting down.
ATTTCTTTATTAATTACAAAGCCAAAAGTCCTTTTATCAACATATGTACATATTCCTGTAAGAACTAAAATGCATTACTAAGAATCCTTTTCTAAGGGCCCTCATGTGACCTTTAACACGAGTACGGCTCAGGAAAAAGGAGGTACTTCTACGGGCTATTAAGATCTAGCACTTCATACCTTTCAATCAATGAATTTGAATTGTTTTTTGGTATTTTACTAATATACTACTCGAGACCCTTCCAATTCCTAGCTATTACAGGTTTTTATTGACCCTATGGCGAGAAGCACAGTAAGTTTCTATTCTTAGGGTTGGACTAGAGAGCCTTAGAGAGGGGATTGCAATTTGGATTAGAGAGTCCCCCCTAAACTATACCGTCAGAGATTACTGATAGACTTTTAGCAGAAGGGGCTCCGTACAGTTATACAAGGAAGCTTTTCCGGTATTTTAGTGTATCTAGGAATTGAAAGAGTTTCCAAGGTTCCTTTTAAAGTCGCTCTTGTGCTTGTTCTAAGTCCTTAACAAAAAGGAAAAGAAAACCCTTTATTATAAGTTATAAAAGCCTTTCTAATAAATACTCAAAACTTTGTGTATCTTTATGAGGGGTTTGTTACAAATCGAATGAGTAATAGTGCTTTTTAGGTCCGTAAGAGTCAAGCCTTTTCGAAGGAAAGGGTTGTCAGCCTTTCTTAAAAAAGATCTTCAATTCAAAAACCAAACACGAAATGCGTGAGCTAAAAGACTTTCATGAATTCTAGCTTCTCGTCGAGTGAGACATATTATGAAAAGTAACTTTTTTGTTAGAGATTCTTTCTCTTTCTATAGTTTTTCCTTCTAGGTTTAGAGTAGAATTTTCGAGAGAACTACGTTTACAAACAAGTAGGGTTTTCCTCCTATTCTAAGCAGCATAATATAAATATTCCATAAAGGATTTCCCTTATTCATTTACTCACTTTCACTACGAAGCTATTATTATACCTCTAAGAAACTAAAAGGAGCTTAGCCTCTAAAAAGTGTAGTCTTGTATATGAGTCTCCCTAAGTGAAGGGAATAACCCTACAAATTATAAGAGTTCTTCCTTCTTTTAGAAATCTTATAAAACCTCAATTAAGTTACGCTACAAAAGCGAGCAACGCAACTCTTGTTAAATTAAAAATTACGTCTCTTATTATAAAAGTACTTTAGCCAATAATAGCTACACACCTAATACCTAAAAACGGGTAAACTCGCATAAATTCCTTATTTACTCTATATTTAGTAAGATGAAAAGGGGAATTAGGTAAATAGAAACAGGTTCGTTTTTGGGGGATGTACAGCTTAGTTGGTAGAACACTGCACTCTTAAGCTATCGGCCGCGGGTTCAAGTGCATCTTAGCAAGCAACCTTTAAAACAGATATTGTAGGGTCTCTTCTCCCCATCCCCATTTTCGGTATACTAAAAATGATATTTACCTTAGTTACTCTCCTAGAAAGTTTTTTTATCTTAAACAAAATAGTATATAAGCAGTTTGAAAAGAGGCGTTGAAAGTTATAGAAGAACGTGCCTTGAAGTGGCGTCTCCTTTCGTTATCAAATAGCCATTACGGGGCTTTACAATACAAGAATTCATTGTCTATCGTACGTTGTACACGGGTTCCCTCTATATTTTTATAGAGTTTATTGGATAGGGTTTTAAAGAATCAAACATTTTTTATTCAATTCAAGGAGTTTCCCAATCTCTTGTCTTCCTGTAGCTTTGTGTAGCTCTGTTGCTAATTTTGTTTACAGAGTTTTCAATTCCGGATAGTTGGAAAAGCTAAAGTAATCTGTTTCGGGTAAAGATAAAACGAAGGGAGAACTTCTTCCTGTTGTGTTGTTTCCATAGTTATCGAGGAAAGAAAGATAAGAAATTGAATACTAAGGGCAGCTTGGCTTTACTGACTGAAAAGAAAGACCAACCAATACCAAGAACACTTATAGTCAAGCATTAGGAGTAGTTAAAGGATTTTGGAAAGAAGAACTAAGCAAGAGTCAAGAATCAGTTAAAGGAAATAAAAGGCAAGATTGATCTTGTTTACAGTCATGAATTCTTAAGTCAAGTACTCTGACTCTCCTCTGTAAGACCCGTGTTTAACCTTCGCCTTGTAATTCCGTTTTATGGTGGTATACCGAGGGAAAAAGAGTCCTTGGTTAAATCCCTTTGGTATATGAAGTAAAGACAATTGAATTACTTCTTCTTTTAGGGTGTAAGCTATGTTGACTTAGGAGTTTCCGTAAGGACAGTAGTGTGTAATAAATCCGCTTTTCTTGTTGTTAGGTATTCTCTTCTTTTTTCTTTTTTATTCATTTCAAGTATAGAAACTCATATCTAGGGTATCCAAGTGCTTTACCAGCTGAGCTATACCCCCTGAATCAAACATTTCCCAATTAACAAGTAGACCGGGCTCTGTCAATTTTAGAAGAACAAAGCTGTAACACCTAAGAAAAAAGGGTCCTATTTTGGTTCGACTATATATAGATGGAGACCTCATGTTGTTCTTAGAAATAGAACAGAACTCTGATAGAATTCTCAAACTGTAGAAATTTAGAAAACGATAAATAAATAGAAATCTTTAAGCAACTAAGACTTGTATCTGGTTAGTACTGGCATGATTCTGTGGGGCTCTTTTAGATTATGAGACTTGAAATAGAGAAGTAAACAAGAATCTCCTAGGTCTTGTTGACTAATCCAAAAATCAGATATAACCCACGGGCTTCTTTGGGACTGCGATATTAGCAAGTGAGTACATTCAACCACCCTGCTCTTAGCCTTTATTAGTACAATAAAAAAATTTTAGGGATTGGGCAGGAAGGCTCTGTAATTATAAATCACTTTTCAGTCCTTATCTGATATTTTTTATGTTAGAAATGGAGCTAATGTTGAGATCTAGTGCCGGATAAACAGAATTGTATTCAATTTTTAGTAAAGAGATTTCAATGTCAGGGGATTCTCCATACTTCTAAAAAGCAGATATATTTAATTAGATTTAGGGTCCCTTGTTAGTAAAAAGCCCTTGTGCGAGCTCTTGTAAATAAAATTTTGGGCATTCCTCTTACTGGAATTTGCAAAAAAGGGGAAACTAGTAACGGATTCATTTCTATCTTCGTGTGTAAATTAACTAGAAGTTATATCCTATTTCATTCTTATCTACTCTATAACAAGGGTATGTATACTCAAATTCACAATGATTGCTGTAACTTTACCCTCTTTAGCTGCCTTGTCCTAAGATCCCATTTCTGGTATATTATACAGGAACTCTAAATCAATCTTTATTATTTATCCATTAATTGCAAGCACCAAACTGTCTTTTTGTCACAAGTCTTTATATAGCGGGCACTCGAACAAAAAGGACGCTGATTCAAGAAGTAGGTTATAAATATATCGGAATAAGAGAAAGCCTGCCTATAGTAAGCAGCTTTTTTAGTATAGCTCAGTGGTAAAGCAGTCAGCTGTTAACCGAACAGGCGTGGGTTTAACTAGAGTTCCTATATTGTAAATCCTGTTTAACGTTAAAAAATCCCGAGGTTTAATAAATTTATCAGTACTTACAAAAAATTACAGAAAAGGACTCTTACCAATTTATTTAGAGCTGCTCTTCTATTCTAAACTAAAACCTAACCTCGAAGAAAGGAATAGAGATCTTATCGATTAGAATAATACTCTGATCTTACTTTGATCCGGCAATTCAGTACAAGTGAGACATTTCGTTGAGATACTTTTGTGTCAGTCCTTTTTAAGGAGTATCCAGAACGAGGTAACAATATAAGGAGTCAAGTCATATAGCTGCTTTTGACCAATGTCAAGTCCTTATATGAATACAAAGTTTTTATCAATAGCATCCTCTACACCATTTTTTGTTCCGTAAGGAGCTCTAAACTTTTCCTTATAGAATCTCAGGATTAAAGGGTTCCTAAATGAAGGACTTAACAAAAGGAGGGGGGGGGGGGAGGTAAAATGAAAGGTCGCCTGTTCGAGTATATTTTTGTAAAACCTTGAATAAAGTTGTTACAATGTATGGGACCCCTTTGAGTCTGCAGTCAATTTTCTGAATCAAATTTCTTTCTACCTAAGCGCTTTTATTGGACAAGGATTTCTAGAGTTCTCCCTCTTTTCAGTTTCTACTGGAGAAATTCCGCTTTTAGCAAGTTAAGGAACTTTTTTCATAACAAATATAGTATTATCCGGTTTCAATTCTTTAGAAAGTTATATAAAAAGGAGGGGTTACAGGATTTCTAAGCAATTCCTTTGCTTTTTGAGTACTTTTGTTAAAGTGAACCTATTATTAAGCGAGCTCCGTTTAGTATACAAAAGCGGACGCCTTTTCCGCTTAGCGGCTCTTAATTCTTATTCAAATTAGTAAAATCTGTTAGCTATAAGTAACCATTCTTCATTATACAAGTCATAAAATATAAGTTTATGCAGTTCCATCTTATATAGAAAAGATTTCCCTGACCTCACTCTTACTGATAACCCAATATAAGGGCTATACTATTTAGGGGGAAGCTTTTTTCTTTTACTATATACAAAAAGCTAAGTAAGTTAACTATAATAAATTCAAAACAAACTCTTAGTAAATATTTTTTCTTAAGGAGTCCCCGCTTTATTCTTTGGTTGGGAATCTTAGACCAATCAAGAGGAGGTTCTTATCTATTCTTCAGTATAGTGAATTTCTTGATAAATAGGTTTCCTAAAAAGGGTGCTCATTAGATTAGAATTGTAAATCTTGTAAGTCATGACATTCTCTAATCCAAGTACTCCTCTTTCCCTTCTACCTATCCGTCTTAAACCCTGTACCGACGGGGGACTTTGACAATGAAATGGATACTCAACTTATTGGAGTTAGACGTACACTCTTAAGCCTTAATATAGCTTATTTGTCAACTAGAACTCGACAATAAACTAAAGGCTATACTTTTAAGTAAATGTTTTCTGAAATCCTTAAGATAACAAATCTCATTTGAAAAGGGTGAAAATGACTCCCTTATACGCCCTTTATTGGCAGTTTGGCTACCCCTTTTAGGGTGTTGATACATTCAGGCCTTTTGCGTTCGATTTCCTACATGTTTTCATTATTTACCTTAATTTACAAAATTTCCTTACTCAGAAAATTACAATTACCTTTCAAAGTCCTTTTCTCTTTTGTAAAACTAGACTGCAGTTACTCTACTTGATTCTCTTTACTAATATACCCCTGGCAAATTCGTAATCTCGGGACTTTTTACATCTACGTTTATCAGATATAGAGATCCCAGCTGCCAGGCCCCTCTTAGATATCTTTCATTGAATAATTCATGCTAACCATATCGGCTGCATTATGCTCAATAAAAGAGCTTTGTAGTTTTTAGTTCAAATCAAAGCATATGCTCGATAGATCCGTGCCCCCTCTTACTAGATCCAGATAACGGCAGATTAATGGAAAGGCAAAGGTATAGCTCTGAAGACTGTTAACAAAGCAGAGGGGTATAGCAGAAAGCTCTCGTCAAGAATAAGAGTCTACTCCCTATGATGACAAGGTATGCAAAGAGTACGGCTTATAAGGCGGGTATCGTAAAGACTCGTAGGGAAATATGATACAGATAGGGATACAGAATCCTGGTACAAGTATAGCTCTAGGTAAAGGAGTAAAGTAAGTAAAGAATCAGTTTGTGGGTTTATAGAGAGATTTCTTTCTCAGTCTTATAGGTATGGGATTAGAACGTAGCTAATGTATTCTGGTTAGGGGCATTCAAGGCGACTAAGTCGGAGTTGCTTTTTTATTACTTATGTTTATAGATTTTCAATTCCGGATAATGATAATAAAGACTCAGTTTCTAATTCTAAGTAAGGAAGTCCTCTAAATGCTAATGAAAGGGGTAGGCCTGAGGTGAGGGTAGGTATTTTACAAGCAAAGCAAGTCTAGTTTCAGGAAAAGGGCTGGATAAGAAAGGAAATCGCACTGGGAAATAGATACTAACTCTAGTGAATATAAGTAATATAACTCCTTACAAGATAGGTAAGATAGTTGCAAGATATAGAGAAAGTCTACAGGTAGAGAAGATTATAGCCCACAAGAAAGTTATACACAGTATTTGACTTAGCCAGTTAACAAAGGAGTCCGTTTAAGTAAAGTCATTTTTTGGTACAAGAAATGTAAAGACCCTTAAAAGATCCTTTGCTTGGAAAGTGAACAAAGGAAATGGCAGTTATATCTATAGGATTTATAGGATTAAGGCACTGCTGATAGTTTTCCTTATTCGGAATAGAGACTCCCGAGTCCTATACAGCAGGCAAGGCTGGAATTCAACTTTTTGAAAGAGTCCTACTTTTCAGTTTAGCGAGGTAATTAAGTAAACAGAGAAGCACTTTAAATAGCAAGCTTTTTAGGTCCAGAAAAAGGACTCAAGGTATTTACAAAGACTAAGGGAGAGGTGTTGCTAGTAAGATAAGGAAACAAGGTCTTATGAAATTGGTGTTCCTATAAAGGTGTATGTACTATCAATATACTAGTAACATCAACCTTCCTCACTTGCGTTCTGGGCGGTAAGAATACTCACTTTTTCTACTATAAGTATAAGGGCTTCCCCCTCTCTATAGTAAGAACTCCTAAGACAGGAGGTCCTTTCTCTTAACTACTAAACTATCTATTACTAACTACTGTACTATTATTCATTACTATAGATAGACTAATACAATATGTTTTATGACAATAATATAACTAATAGGGATACAGTAGGTACAATGGCAAGAGGCTCCAAGAATTAAGACAGGTACAAAAACTTCCGGGAATTCTTTCAAAAGAAAGGAGTCTGCAACAAGCCCCATAGGAAGGGTGTATAGCTGCTAAAACATCTTATCTGACTCGCTTAACCAAGCCTCAGCCCGGTTTTGTTAATAGCTTCCTTATTTATAAAATAACCAGAAACCTAGTAATTGAAAAGCAAGCACTTATACTTATTACAATTTCGTGTATTTATACTCACATGAATTTTTCCCAATAGTAGCTTTTTTTGTAAACCCTTTCGTACATTAGCGTAAAAAAGGAATTTTCTATTAGTATAGGAATTGAAATTCACAAAATAACAAAGATAAAAAAGTAGCGAATAATCCAGTCTCAATAAGGGTTTACTACTAATAAACAGATACAGTATCTTAGAGTACCCAAAGAGAAAGTTAGGCTAAACATCTCGTTGTAGTATGGCCTGAAACTCGGGTAGTGATAGTGGAATACGAGATTTTATATTGCTTTTTCCTATACCAGGAGCCCCTTGAATAAAATAAGGATAAAAAGTTCAATCAAGTCATAAATATTCTTGTATTTCTTTGATTTCATTTTTGCTTAAATAAGAAGATCTATTAGTTACTCCACAAGAAACCCTGTTTGGAAAGTAAAGCTGGAAAAAACCCCACCAATTGGCTTGATAAGGCCCCCAAAAAGGATATTTATTTGTATCTGGAGCCCCCTCCGATTCCCCGAATTCGTGTTTGTAATTCTATAATTATCTTCCAGAATTTGGAAAAGATTATAATAGAGCTGTACTTAGGCCAGAGTCTTATAAATGCAATAAAAGACCTCAAGCCACTAATACTAGTATGAATTTTGATTGTTAAGAAAGGGGTAGTCCATGCTATCTTGCATGCGGGTCTACCACGGGTTTCAATTGAATAAAGAGGCATAGCAAACTCTTCCAATTTTCCCAAAGCTAGTAGATTGATACTATAATACCCCCTTTTGAACTAAAGGGATCCCTTTCACGTGTCAAGGTAAATGGAACCAACTTGATTCTATCCCGCGGATCTGAATAAGTGAATAAAAGCTAGTCTTATGGAGTAAGGTACATACCAAGGCTTTACTTGTCATAAGCAAGATAGCTAGCATCCTGAATATGAAGGAGTTTCTCACTAATATGGGATGGGATCTTACAGTTAATGCTAGATTACCCAAGGTGGCTCCTCCGTAGTCGCTTCGTTCTTTCCGTCTTTTACCAACCCCTGACTAAGGTGTAATTTCGTTAAATAAGATTCCTACTACTGTGTTTAGTTAGAGTGTCTCTTGTTGAAGCTAACTGTGAGAGTATTGGCTATTAGCGAAACCCGCAGTTTTGTTAATCAAAGATCACGTATAGGAAGAGTAACTCTTGATGATCCTTTTAGATAGAAAAGAATTTCTTCTTCAGTGATCCTAGTTTAAAAGTGAATACTTTATTGATAGGTTTGATCGCGGGGTAGAGTAGATGGTAAACCTCGTGAGACTTATTAGCTCAGAACAAAGGTTCAAGTCGTATAATCATAGTCACAGAAAACGATTTCAAATTTCTTAGTAGTTCGTGGAAGGCTCTATTTGGAAAGAGTATAGCGGGATGAATGAAAGATGCCAGTGAAATACGTGTTACTGGTTATTCAATTATGTCTGAATTCCGAGGTAAGTCATTTTGAGGCTTACACTTGACGATCTGGGGAGAGTCTAAGCCTTACTTTGAGTATGGTTCCTATATCCCTAGTAAATATTATTGCAGATAGAGCTTTGATAGCCTTTTTTGTAAAGAAATCAGTTTCGAACCTTCCTTTGTTTTTTAAGCTTTTCAAAAAAGAGGTATAGTGCATAATAAATAATTAAAGAGCAATAGGTACTTAAAGCCTTTTACATAGTATATAGAAGTCTTTTCTAGTTTTTAGTATTTTTGAAGTGGTAAAGCACAAGTTAATGAAACCAGCATGCAAGGGTTCGATCCTGAGCAGGTTTACCTAAGTAAGAGGTCAAGCTTCTTCCTTTGTTGAAAGGGTAACTTGGCAAGTCAATTTGATATAATTTGATATATGTAGAATACTAGAGATGTCACAGGTTTGAGAAGAATTCCCTTCTTTCTCTGTGCTAGTAACTTTGAGGGATCCCCAAAAAGACTCTTTGGAGACTTACACTAATATGAGTTCAAAAGATTTGCTAGGTTGCGTTTACTTTATTATACCTCTTGCTTTTGTGAATAGAACACACTTAGAATTCCTTTCTTAGTGGTTATATCCTATTCAATCCTAAACCAAAGTCTTAAGAAGAGAACGAGTTTCCTTTCTTTTATTTATTACCGGGGCTTTCTAAAAACTAGAAATTGGGAGGGTTTCGCATAGACTAGTCTGTCCCGGAACACAAAGTCAAGCTGCTTTTTATCTGCATACTGACTACTATAAAAATGGAAGTGCCCTCGCTTTATTGGGTTTGGCACCTTTTTTTTAAGCCTTAATTACGGGTTTGTGACTTATTCAAAGGTGAATAAACATGTAAATCTACTCTATATAAGCTTCCCCAACCTTAGAAGTACCCTATTAGGTTCGTAACGCGCTTGCTATTCTTGTAAAATAGATTTGGACTTATAACTTCATTATTTAAAAATTCGGGTATCTATGTATTTTGAACCTCATTGAAATTACTATCTTGGCTGATGAAAAAAAGTATTGTATAGGCCTTTGTAAGCAAAAACTGAAAAAGTTTGAGGAGAGTTTGGTATATAATTTATTCTAATTGCTGTGTACTTAGTATAGAGTTGTGTCCTCCCAGGAGTTCCTAAAACGCTGACTACTTTGTACCCGGTTTTACTTAAATAAAAAGGGGGCCATAATGAGTAGATCTAGTAATATATTACACTTCTTGAATCTCAAAGGACTTCAATAGGGTACACGCTAAAATTGTTCTTCAAAACAAATTAGTTTACGAGGGAGGTAGACATTCAATTGAGTGGTTGGTGAATACACTTTTACTAGATATACCTAGAAATATCTTATTTTTTAAAAAGTAACCCCCGAAGGAAAGTAAAGTCATTTTTTTTTTATTTTTACTACCTACGAGTTAGTTTAATAAACACTATATTAAAAGATATCGGCTTAGACTTTCCAATATAGTATTGGAGTAGCACTTGAATCAACTCCACTCGTAAATCCGGGTGGTAGAGCACAAGATTCATTTATTAAATGTAGTTGGTTCAAAACGGATATATGAAATCGACTTGTTTCGTTATTTAATATCAAGTGCTTTTATCGGTTGCTGGGTTCCAATTTATGGCATTTAAATACTTAAACTTGAAAGTTGAAATCACTTAACTTAGATAGAAATAAAAATCTTTTACAACACCAAATATATAGTCCTCAAGTAAAATGATCCTATACCGTATGACGGGAAACCTTGATGGGATAGAGTAATCAAAGCCAGATACTGTTAAGAAAAAGAGCGCGGGTGTAAGTACTGTTTAAGCTAAAAGGGATCCTAGTTAATAAAGGTCTACTTGAAAATCCTCATCCATTGTGTAACAAATTCTCGCAAGTATACATCTATAGTAAAAAGCAATACTGAAAGTATCTTATTTACAACAGCGATAACTAAGTCATAAAACTCTTAGATTCCCTTTTTTATACTGTGGTCAACCAGGATTAAGTGCATATCTAGATACGTTTATTAGTCTTGGACTGTAATAATCCCAATACATGTAACTAAAGAGAATCCGGTTAGGCTATCGACCAGGGAAATTTGTTCATTCTACTACTAAATTGAGTTTCTTACAACGGAGGACGGTTCCCGAGGTATGCCCCAAAGCAAATAAAATATGGATTCGCATTTGTTAAAGAATTCCTTGTAAGAAAACCTTATTTCCCAGTACTTAAAAGAGGCTTTAGGGATTCACTTACTAAGATTTGAAAAGGATATAATAGAAAATCTAAAACTTCTAATAGTGCAATCTTCTATGTCTTGATCACCTAACATATTTTCTAAACAAATAAGGGAAAAGCCTCCGTGTCTAGAATCTGGAGCTCCGTGAGCAAAGGTACCCGTTTAGATGTCAAGATTAGGAATTCTTATTTGCTAAAGTTGGTGTAGCATAAGTATGAAATTATATATGAGGGGAGGAATTCCAGTAGTTTCGTATTACCGGCAAAGGTGTATACAATGCAATACTTAAGTGTTCCAATTGATTTAGAGAAGTTGAGTCGCAAATAAAGGAAGAGGAGAACCAAGTATAGCGAGAAAGTGACTCGCTGCTGGGGTGTATATTTTAAAGGAAAGAGTTTTGATTAAAAAGGACTTCTTTTACACATATTTTGAAATCTTGTTAGGGGGTAACTTAAAAGGGTTGGCTTAATATACTTGCTTTTTTTAGATTGTTGAACCTGCAGCCGTTAGGTCAAAAACCCAATGTTTTACTAACTGAGCTATACATCCACACAAATAAGAAAATGAAATAGGACAAAGAAGGGAGGGGTTCTACAAGAGGGCATTTCTTTTGTGATTGTAGAATAAGTATCAGTTTAGTCTCTCAATTTCTAGCAATAATATATATATAGATATTAGTAAAGTTGATAAAAACCGCTTAAGGGTTTCTATATACCCCTGTAAGAAGGAATACTCCGAATCAACAAGCTATTCTTAGGAAGCCCGTTCATAGCCGGCTTTAAACCTACTTTAAACCTAAGAGTTACTTTTAAATACAAAGAAAAAGGAGTATTATCTTATATAGAAATTCTTTGACCTTTCTAAGAGCAAGGAATCTCAAGTTAGCTCGCTCTTATTACAAGTTATAATAAAAGGGTCCTCTATAAGGTTGTTACTTTGAAAGCAGTTGTCTTCATTAACATATACAGAGCTAGCCTGAGTTTTGAGAGCATTAGGCGATTTGTAAAAGGAGAAGCAAAGCCTTGAGAATGTACAATCCACTCCTTATTATTCCGAAAAATAGGATACCTTTATTTGAATTTACTCATTTAAAAGCTAAGGAGTTATATTTGTAATTGCTTATTTTGCAGTTCCTGCTTGAGCTCGAGCTTGAACGGGTTTTACTTAGGGGAACCCAGATTGTAGCAATATAGGCTTGTCAGCTTTCAAATTCATGGGCCTGTAAACTCTTAGGCAAGCTCACGGATAAACTGAATTAAACAACTGTGACAGTACGTAGTTGAAAATGAGTAATGACATGACGTGTAATCTGGGTTTTATGTAACTATATCCATATAAGGCCAGGTTTAGAAAGGTAATTAAGTAAACAAGGAAGTTCCCTATATAGCGCTCTCTAAGAATCCTATTTGATGTAACCTGACTTCAATTCTGTCACAAGGGAGCTTGAAATCTAAGTAATACGAGGTAAGGGCTTCCGTTTATATAAATGCCTTGTGTATTTCTTCAACAGATCTAAATATAGGGTACCCGTTTTTTGTTTTTCAATTTACATCGACAGATCAAGGTCCGGTCGGCGCGCGGTTACGGGTTCGAGTCCCCTTCAACAGATAGTTGGCCAAAATCCGGGGTATCCTTTATATCATAGATTTAGCTCCTTCTCTCTGACTTATCTTGCTAGTACAACTCCTATTTAGGTCAATACAAGAATCTCCTGTAAGTAAATATTAGGAAAACACAACCTCGAAAAGGAATCCCTTTTTCGGATACGCAAAAAGCTGTATTTTTATTTACCCCATGTAATATCTGTGTTATCTTGAAATATGTAAGCCAAAGAGGTATTATAGCTCCTAATAAAGCTGGTATGTATAGGAATGGGAGTTTGAAACAGGGGTAGGTAGGGATAAGTAAGAATAATCCAGCATCTCAATCAACAAAGTGGACTTAACCGGTGGAGCTTTCTTTTTCCTAAACATCGAGTTCTTTAAAGAGAATTCTTAGCTTAGTATTGTTGTATTCCTAAGAATACCCGAAAAAGTTGTGTTCCTTAATCCGGAGAATCCCCTTTATAGCTTTTGCGGACCCGCTTACACGACTGTAGTCTAGAGTTAGGGAATTCGGGACATAATAAAAAAAGAAGTATAAGCGGATTTCTATATTAAGAATTGAAAAGTGGCCGTGCACCAGTTCATGGAAAACATTAGGTAAAGGTTCAAGTCGAGTACACCTGGGATCCGTTTAACGCTTCGGTACGATAAAGTACTAAAGCCTTTCTTGTCTTTGTGACTCTCTTTATTTTTGCCCAATTGCTAAAAGCGGGTGCTTCTTTACAAAGACCCCCTTGATAAAAGAAGGATCAAAGCACACTAGAATCTGAATAATACAAAGTTTATTAGCTTAAAAGAACTCACTCACAATCATAACAATCCGCTTCCTTTTTTTACTAGGATTCCTAGTATGAGCCGTAAAGTAATTTATGATAAAGCTATTACAATTCTTTTTGCCCCGAACTTGTTCCCTGCGAACTTGCATTAAGGATAGATTTCAGTAGAGAACCCTTATCGTAATATTATAGGAATTCGTTTTAACAAACGAGATATTCTTTTCACAAGATGTATCATATTCTGACTATCTTATGACGCTTCGAGACAAGATTTAGCGTCACTTAGAAGGTCTTTTACACTAAGTGAAAGTCTTGTGCAGGATAGAAGATTTTATTTTAGTAAGCAAGGTATACTCTTTAAGTTAAGATTGAATTCCTGTAGTCTAAGTATTTGAGAAAAAAGTTTTTTATTAAGAAGACATCTACCCCAGTGAATTCTATCCTTTACTAAACTCTCATAGAAAAGGAACAATGAAAGAAACCTTTATTACCCGAGCGGTCTCTCAAGTATTTGGCGTATTCCTAAATAATGATTTTAGTTATTATATAAGAAAAAAGGCTCCAGGAAAGTCAACTTAATAAGCTTGCTTCTAAACAGTTATTGATTATTCTCTGCACAGGTTGAACTACCTAAAACAAGAACCCTTTCTAGAGTACTTTTCTTAATTCTGATAGGGGTATTTCCCTAATCTAAAGACATCTTGTCCTTTTTTTTGACAAAAAACTCATGTTACTTAATGAAATAAAGACATTTATATTCCTAAAATTTTTTGTTTCAATTCTTTTTGCTTCTCTCAAAAGCTCTAGAAATCCGGTATAGCTGTCGAAGCACTATAGAGTAGTGTACTACTTGTTTTTACTTTTAATTGATTCAAACACGGGTATCCTTTTCCAGGTTCAAGATGGGAAGCTTGACTACAGGGTAAGAGCTACTACAAATTGATTCATAAATGGGTGTTTCTAAAAGTATCACGCGTTTATAAGGAAATGCAAATTCTTGTTATCCTCACACATATTAATGCAATATTATTAAAAGGTATAATTGTTAATAACTATAATTTAATGGACAAGACCCATATAGTTCTTTTATATAAGATGAGTACTTAGATCCCTATTGAATAAATTAATAGTAAAGGTCTTAGTAAGTAAAATCTAAGGATTTCGCTGTGAGCTTGTTTATTGTTTAATAGGTATAGGTAGGTTTCCGTTGAGGAGAGTGTAGCTTATGACTCCTTTATTCTTTTTTTCTAGCTAGAATTCTCGGGTCGAGCGGAGTACAAGGATGTAGGGTCGAAATCAAGGATAGGAAGCTTGGGACTTTATAGACAGTCTAATATGGGTACCCTTTTGTACAGTAATGAATATATAATATTACAAAGGAGTATACCTACATTAATTATATATCAGTAACAGGGGAAAAGCTCTTAAGATTCTGGATGTTTCTTTCTTGTGGGTAATTTTTAATGAGATTCTTAGGATTCCAGGGAGTTGCTTAAAAAAAAGGAAGGAGTGGAATTACGTATATACTAAACTTTTGATTATTTTCACCCGAGTTGATTTAGTTTGAGCTGCAAAAAGGGGACTTTAGAAGTTCAAAAAGAGTGCCTTGCTTCTGAGATGAATCTCTTTTACCTTTCGAGGATTTCTAACTTTAAATACAAAAAAAAAAGAATAATTGAAATCTTTGCCTAAAAGGGTTGTATGAAGTAGAGTTAAGCAGCGCCAGTTCAGTTATTGTAAATGGTTATGCAAAGGTGTTCTAACCCTATGACTATGAGTTACTACCACACAATATAAAATATATATTAGAAGTTCCGTTTGCCATCCTTTCTATTAACCCCTTATTAGAGTTCCTCATTCTTGAGAAGCAAAGCGTAGCTAGATATGGCCCTTTATAGGAATAGGATTCATTTTGCTTTTCAATTTCCCAAGAAAGCTTGTACTGGTTTTTCTTACTTATTAGTCCTTCTTATGCTTCGTGGGATACTCTAACAATTTGATAGGAACTCCTGTAGTAATAAAGTGAACGATTTAGTTAAAGTAATAATGCTTAAAAAGTTTTGAGGCGTTCAGTTACTCGAAATTTTCTTTCTCAGCAGCTCCACTTTTAAATAGTAAGGAAAGCGGTTATAAATAAATCAAAAATATCCGGAAAACTTCTACAAATACGAGTATAACTCTTACAAAACCTAGCAGCCCTCCTGGGTATATAATAGAATTTTGTCTAGGTATCAGTCTAGCTAAAAGGCATAGCTCAGTCCCTTACGTTTCCCCCTTACCTTCCTTTTTTTAGACTCTAATTCAACGTACATATATAATTCATAAGTCCGTTTTCTTAACTGGTAATTATTAGGATTCTTGGACAATACAATAAAGACAATCATTAAACAATAGACCACTGTCTAAGAGACTCTCGAAAGCTCGAACTTCGGGCCTTTTTAGAATTCTTATTTTAGTTATACCACTTAATACCGGATTTCCTTAAATCCACTTGGAAATTCTAACCCTTAAGTAAGCCCTTGATCTTAGGAATGTAAAAAAAGCTAGAACTTTACCATCGACGAACTTAAACTTAAAGCTTATAAGGGAGTGTCTTTAACTATATTATATAGCCTCAATTGCTTTTTAGTATAACCCCACCAGATAGAGGAGAGTACTCAGGCTATGGGATTTTTCTTGGTGTAATCTGTTGCGACGTTATGCTTGAGTCCACGCGAGGCTTTGGCCCTTATCCAAAAGGGGGAACGACGAACTCCAAATCCTACTTATTCCTAATTTTTGCTTACTTGTTATGTATGTTACATATACAAATTAAAAAATATGGATACCCTCTAGACCTCTACCCTTCGGCGGGGGTACATTATATAAAGTGTGAATAGGTTACTTAGTGTTCAATATAGGGCTTTTTATCGAAACTTACAAATAATAGGAAAAACGAAATCTTGGAGAGTAACCCCAGATCCAAGAGTTCATAAGCCTTTAATAATTCAATTCACAGTAAATTACAGTAAAAAGTAAGGATTATGCAACGGCCTAAGTGGATTCTTATACGCGAAAAAGCTAGTATGTGTTGTTCAAATTGTTTGTCCACATAGGATTTTGATAGTTCTGAGTATCGAGTTTTGGCATTAATATTCAGAGGAAGGAATTCCCTGTATAAAAACGAGTGAAATTGAAAGTATCGAGCTTAGTTAGCTGGACAAATAAGATTTCTACTATACCTTTTGTTCTGGTAAAAACCACCATAAATAAGATAGTAAAGACTTTATCAATCCGGTCTTTTAGAAAGAACTAAGGAAAAAAGCATAGAATACTACATTATCAAACTCTTTTCCAAAACCGAATAGCTAAGGAAACCTTATTCAAGTTATCGAATACTAACGCTTTCACAGATCCTAAAGTGAAGCACTGAGAGAGAGTAACTGCATAGGAACCCCCTGGAATATTCTGAGGTTTTGGCTAGATATTTAACTAAAGGACTCTATTAGATGCCAGTTCCAATATAATACTGAATCCCTTTTTTTTTATGAAACCCTTCACTCTTGCTTTTGTCAAGTATTAGTTCAATAAGCACTATAAAAAATAGCAGATGCTGAGTTCAATTCTAACTATATCATTATTCATAAAGGGTACTCTTAGATTTGCGAGTCTTTTCAGTTTGAAGTAAGCCCCACCTTGGCGCTTGAAAGGACATCTACTCTGCTGTGGCTCTATACTAGGAAGATTTTATTAGATAAAACCTTAGAAGCTGCCAACCAGACAGAAGCTCTTGCCCTAGCAAGAGATGGAGCCTGAGTGCCATACCCAGTACAAGAGCAGTAGAAGCAATACCCATAACCATGAGCCAGTGTACCTACCTGTGTACCTAATAGAGCTAGTGTAGCTAGTGGTGCTAATGTTAGCTAATGTAAGTAAGCAAGTGTATTCAGTATAAAGTATAGTTAATAGATATGTAATAGATAGTTCTTACAGTGAATTCTATTCTAGTTATTGTATTTATTCTATTTAATAAGTCTATTGTTATAGTTATAATGACTTGTTATTAGGGTATTAAGGAGAATTACTCTTGCTCCATGTAGCTTATCAGTAAAAGAGGGTAGAGCCCTTAGTAGTATAATGAAATATATCCATCTTACCGAGTAAAGAACTCTTTAGAGGTTAAGTCATAATGAGTATATTCCAGATAGTAAACCTTACACCCGAAAGGCTTTCTAAAAAAACAAGAATTACTTAAATTGGACTCTAGCCCTACTTGAATTCCTAAAAACTGAAGTTATTTCATTTAGAAAACCCGTAAAACCTTAAAGAATGAATCCGGCTGAAACCTCGAAATTCTTATCCAAAATGCCATTTATCCTCAGTCAATATCTTCAGCTGCTAGTAAATCTAGTAAATACTTTACAAAATATGCTTAAGAAAAGGAATCTACCTGAAACCAAACATACCTAATCCTTCTATAAATTCTTTCCAGTTAGATGCTTTTAATAAGTTGGGATACATTTTGACTCAGAAAACACTGGATTTCTTCTATTTCAATTCTGTAACCTTTTTCAATTGAAGCCCTTAAGACTTGAACTCTGTATAATTACTTATCTCTTTATTTAAGATTATATATTCCGATAAAGCAAGCTGGACATAAGGAAAGCAGCTTACCTTTAGAAGAAGAGAGCCTTGTTCAGCAATTCTTAACTCTTACTATCCTATCTAGGGAGTTAGGGAGAAACTAGCTACCTTATAGACTAGGAGAAGCATAGCTCTCAAGAAAGTTACAAGGACTTTGAAAGCCATTTGGAGTTCCTTGAAAAACTAACAACCACGCTTAAAGTGAATCACAAGTATAGGTACCTAGGTTATTAGGACTACAATTCTTGTTTGAGATATCTTTACTCAAAACTTGAGTTTGACACGGGCAACAAACCTACATATACTAAAATCTAGTCGAGCTTTATAATGAATTAGGGGCGAATCCCTTGTAGCAAGAAACACAAAGTAGGAAAAGCGATCACGGCATCTCTTCTTAGTAAAATACTACTCGTGGAGCCCCCTTTGCATAATATAAAAATAACAGGCCCCTCCCTATTATATTCATTATTATATTAATGAAGTCTTTGCCCTATCCTTAAAGCATTTGGACGTATGGCTTAAACTTTGGAAGTACTGAGCCTGGAGTTTAAACTTTAGAAATTTTTAACGTTATAGAAAATTTTAGTTAAGAAACACAGAATGTATTTAGCATTATAGGAGTCCTCTTTCCGGAAAAACTTTTACGAAATTCTTTAGTTCTAATAACCTATATTGTTAAGGCGCTTACTTTTAGATTCCTCTTACCTTATTTGAAATTCTTAACCAAAGACCCTCCTTGGAATTTACAATACCGGGAATGACTAAAGGGACCCTTGTCCGTGTACCATAGCTATTATCCTCAAATTCCTGACCCTTGAAAATAGAGGAAACCCGTGTAATCAAAAATCCTTACATTTGGACTAGTTTTCAATATTTTCTCAAAGAGTATTCTTTTCTGAAGAGTAACAAAAAGCATGCTCGCCGGATATCAGATTGATATTTTATTAATAAATACACAAGCTTCTAAGCTTTTTTCATTTTCTTTATCCTTAAGACTCCAAAAAGACCCACTAGCTTGGCTAAATCTTAAAAATTACATTTAGAAAGTACCCTATTTAATAAAAAGTACTGGAAATTTAAGAGAACTCAATTTCTAAAGCCGAGAGGGGCTCATTCCTAACTAATCTATTGAAAGTTGTAAAAAAAAGCAGAGTAGCTCTTCTATAAGATTACAATAAATTGAATAGTTTACATGCTTTGGGCATTCAAAAGTCAGTATAAAGTAAAAGCCGTTTACAAATAACTTCTATTTCAGGTTCCGGAGTGGACTACAAACCAATAGAATAACTGATTTAGAGCCCCTCCCTGTATCTTATAACTACGTCTAACTTAGTCTTTTGGTGACAAAGCTCCGCTTCCGGAAATCTTAGAATAAAGTAAAATAAAAGTTCAGATAATAATAAGCCAATTGATATATAGCTATAACAAGCTTGAGGGAAATCCTTCTTTTCAAATCAACTCAGGGTTAGACCAACGCTCTTAGTCTAGTGCTTCGGAGTCGGATTCTCAGATTTATATTTTCCCCTGATTTGAAATTAGTGTTTACACCATAAAAATCATACAAAGGGGCTTTCATTAGGGGTATAGAAAATTCAGTTACCTAACTAAAGTAGTAAGTCAAAGTTTTGGTAAAGCAATGAATGAAATCATTAGTAAAGCCCGGAACACTTAAAGAGTGGATACCTTCTTAGTTTATAGTTGCAGAAGAAGTCTTTAAATCAATTTGATAAGTCTAGAGTATTCCATCCATATCTTTAGATCGTGGTATTATGTTATAGAGTTTGGTGATAAGAGGACGCCTATATAGGTGGTATAGCTTGCTGAAGTAACACGGGATTTCTTGTGTATTGGAGTGAACGAACGAAACAGCAATTGGAATCAGAGAAAGATATCTAGTATTGTGGGTTTTGATTTGTATAAGTTTTCCAATTTTAAAAAGAATTAGAATGGGTGGGGTGCAAAAATACCTACAGAAAGGAATAATAAAAACCATTATATTACACTTATCTACAGAAAAGGTTTTCACTCAATTAAACGAGGTAGGATATTCACGGGATCCTAGTTTTGAAGGTTACTTTTTTAACACACAAAGGAAAAGGCTATCTCGTACCG
This sequence comes from Pelargonium exstipulatum, assembly GCA_036897565.1. Taxonomy (NCBI): domain Eukaryota; kingdom Viridiplantae; phylum Streptophyta; class Magnoliopsida; order Geraniales; family Geraniaceae; genus Pelargonium; species Pelargonium exstipulatum. The sequence continues at coordinate 17,543 of JAYMTG010000008.1, read as the reverse complement.
AATAGTAAACAAGTTCTATAAGTAATTATAATACCCACCGATCTACCAATAATATACACATCGGGGAGTGACCCCGTATATACATGTAGAATTCATTTGACTTTTTGCTAATCCTTGACTTTTCATTTCACTTGACTTACTAAACTAACTATCTAAGAGAAAAGCTATGACAGGAAAGACAGTAGGTACAGGCAACAGCAACATGGGCAGTAAGAGGGCTTCTAAGACAGGTACAGCGATCTCCCTTACTCAGAGGGGTCTATCTCCTAACAACAAGAAGAGTCTAGCTAGGGAGAGTGGTACAGCTATCATCAAGAAAGGTTTAGTTTTCACGAGGATTATCCTGATACAGAGAATTTGACAGATACAGGTAGTAGGTTAAGAAAGAAGTCAAGAATAAGCAAGTAAGTCTAAGGCAAAAGAAGTTTAAGTATTTTGTGTTCCTTATAGTACTTTATTCAGAGTCTTTCCTTAGAATGGGTAATAATCTTTATTGTTTACTCCTGACTTTCAAGATTGAAAATCCCAAAATAGACTTTATCTGAAATCAAAGTAGCTCACAAAGTAATACTTAAGTTAAGGTTGCTTTTCTGTTCCTTTCTTGTTACCAATTCCAAATAGGGCTTTTGGGAGTATAAATAACTAAGGCTAAAGCAATGTGTTTCCTGGTTGGTGTTGTTTCCCCCTGTAAATCAAAAATATATGCACTACATTAAGACAATTACCTTAGACTAATCCTATTTTTTGCTCCAGCTATTACTTTTATCGGTTTAGTTGCTATTTCAATTTGAGTAACAATCTTTGTTAAGCCTTGTTAAGCACTGTTATTCTAACAAAATTCTTTTCTTAAAGCTAAAACTCTATTAGTTTTCATAGCTATATTCGGCTTCTGTAGCTCTTTTACGTTTCTTCCACTAAGCTCTCTTCTTTATTGGAGACATAAAAGAAATTCCAAACACAAAACAGAAAAGCGCTAGCCAAGATACATCCGCTATTTTCGGGGATTTCCTGAGTTGATCATCTTGTATTGTAAAAAAAAGATACATATTAGAGACGTATTTCTCTTAATAGGAGTTACCCATTCCTATAAGAGAAATAAGCTCAAGTCGAAATGAATCTCTAGGTTACTGAAAAGTGAATACTATTTACAATGTAACTGAAAGATAAAAAATATGGATCCCGCTAGAGAAGTTAAGGCGCTTCAAATTGTTACTGAACGAAGGAACTAAGAATACTAAAGTAATAAGGGTTTCTGATAAAGAGAATCTTGCTTGTAGTTTTTTAGAAAAGGTAATCCCAATTGCAGATTATATTAATTCAGTTCAAACATGTTATAATTGCAATTTCAAACAAACTTTTTTATTTTTTAAGAGTTTCGTTTAGTTTCAGTAGTCTTCGCTTGGATTTGGTTACTAAGCTGTTTTTCCTTATGTCTAAAGTGAGACCTAGGTTTTCTAGTTCCCAAGCTCCTATCGCCCTTCCCTTTGCTTATTGTAATACCCCAGCGAGTACAGTAGAACCCTTATAAGATAGTGAATCTGAATCTAGGCTTGTCATTTTTAGTTTAGAGAAAGGTCCTTGGAAATATACTATAATGAGAACGGATACTGCTTGTATTTGTTTATGCAGAGCTTCCCCTAGCAATTTATATATTCGTAAATATTCCTTATTTTTTTAAGGACAGCTAGTAAAAGGAGCCTACTGGATAGATCATGAGTTCGGGAAGCCCCTTAAATCTAAAACTAACTCGAATTAAATTCCCGGAATTTTGCATTTATCATGAAGAGACCGCGGTGAGCTTCTATCGCTTAGCGTTTAGCTCCATTTGAAAAAAAAAAGTCACTAATTCACAATCAACAAAAGTTTAGCTCGAGCAAAGTGAGGACAGAATCCTTTTTTAAAATATAAAGTAAAAAATCCCAGCTGTTATAGGTTAGTTAGCTTTCCCTATAACCCCAAGCTGACGTGTTTTTTAATCTTGTAGGTTCGAATCCTGTGGTTATATTATATGGAAAAGGAAAAAAAGAAAAGCTCCCTACGTATCTGAACCCTTCACCGAGAAAGTGAATAAAAGATTGATACTGATATTATCAAAAGAACAATTAGAGAGTCTATGAAGAAAAAAGACTTAGGTTGGTATGTAAACTTTTTATCAGGTTTATTGAATATCTTAAACTTTAGAGCCGCGAATAATTTCGTGTAAGAAAAGGGTTTTCCTATCTTTTCTAAGTGAGCATTCAAGATAAGCCAAGGTCTAATAAATCGCAAGGAAATTCCTTGGAATAAAAGTAGTAAAGGAATTTTGAGTATATAAAGTGAAATAGGCATACCTCACTTCTGACTTTTGAGTATAAATAGAAACTGCTGGTATAACAGTTCAACCAGAAATACCGGATAAAGGTTCAATTTTCTATAAAGTTGTAACTTTTTCATTACATGACATCCTTTTTCTCCCTCACTGAAAACCCCATCCCTCGTGTAGACTAGTAAGTGATTCAAGTTTCCTATTTATTGAAAACGGAGTCAATTCAATTACGAGTAATTCATGTAAATTTGGAAAAAACGGACTACTTAAAAGAACCTCTCCCATCTACAATATCGAATCCTAAAAGTGTACAAGTTACTCTTTGACTTTTTGTTTTTAGTAGGCGCTTTACGCGAAATGTCTAAGAGCTTTTCAGTTTTTAAATTGTCAAGTTCAAGCCATGTGAAGGTGTTATCTTAGTTATTAAAGCGGTGTAAGTGTATCCTGGATTTTTATTAATTCGATTTCAAAGAAAGGTTTATAAGGAAGGAAGCTTTACAGTACCTAAAAAGTAGTAGTTAACTATGTAAATTGAGGGCTATTGTTTAGTGAGTGAGAAATTCTTAAATGGCTTCTCTTTTTTTCTGTATTGCTTTGCCTATAGGTTTCTCAAAGTAGAGTCTTGAGAACTAGTCAATCTTTTTTGTGTAGCTAAAAGCTTGCTTTATGAAGTTGAAAAAATGCTTTTAAGAATTTGAGGTATCTACTAATTTCTTGTTTACTAACTAATATCTAGAGGAATTGCTCTAAATTCTGAATTAGAGTCTCTTGCTTCTGGCTAGATAATAATGAAAGTTTTCCTAAGAATGAGCTACCCTTTTTTGCATTGGGATCATGGACTTGGACCGTTGACATTCCTCTAAATAGATTTGCATTTAATAGTTTTGAAGAAAAGGAACTTATTATGGATAATTCTTTTTTTGAATTCAGGAGGAGGTCTACGATCGAACTCAATTTACTAAATAAAAGGCACAATCCTTTATAACGTGACCCAACTTTGAGGAGGTTTTGTAACTAAGATTGACTTGTGTGTAAGTGTTGTTAATAATTTGCTGAAACCTTCCTAATTGCTAAAGGAAAGGAGTACAATTGGTTTACAAAAGCGGCATATCCTATGCAAGGGGACTCCTCCTTTAGAAGGTAAGCATAGCATAAGTGAGGACGCGGACTACTACATAGATTACTTTTACCCACCCGCTAAACCAGAATAAAGCAAGACTTTATTTTATTTGATCTTAATTTAGATAACCCGGCACGTCTTATATAGAATTACCGTTTGTATACACAAAAGCTGTGCTGTAGTAAAAACCCTGTAATATTTTGTAATTTTACACAGCAACGCCCGAATCCAGTTTAGCAAGCAGGAACTCTCAGAAATGATTTATCTACAACGTGATCCTTGTTGATTAATACTTAAATTATTCATTACTTTAAACTTGCCAGATATGCTGTGCTGTGGGAGAAGATGGGCTTTCACAAAGTTTTCCGGTGAGTTTTCTTGGTTCCAGGATAATATCCGAGGCCGAGTAAATGATATTATATCCAGACAAGGCAAACTCTAAATTAGTACTTTACTTTATTTGAATACTTGATTTTATTTAGCGGATTCCCTATAGATCTAAAATCTAAGTTTTGTATAAGGTATGGATTGCCTTTTTGTTATTCCGTCAGTTAGAAGCTTCCCTTTTTTGTAGAAGCTATCCAGTCTCCGGGAGTTCTGAACTAGAGTAAAAGAGAAAAAACCTACAAGCAAGTTGAAATAAATACCATGTGAATTACTTTAAATAGTATAGTTTAGGAGCAGGTTATATTATCGGAGTCAAAAAGGAATCCAGTGTAAGCATACATCTCAGTATTAATGAAACGAATCCCATAAAAATGAGTGTGTATAAAACAAGCAGTTAGGCTCTTAGAGTCCCCTTGTTTATTAGAGTATACTCCTACTTCATTTATTCTTGTTCACGGAAAGGGTTCACCTTACTTTTGGCTTGTAAGTCTCGAAGTGCGAATCAAAAGAAACATGGGGAACTCCTTTGCACAACACAAGGAGTTATGCAACCAAATAAGACATGGATTCACTTAGATTGTGATTCTCTTATTCAAATTCAAATTCTCAGGTCTCTAATCTTGATTTCCTTCTTCGGTTACACGATTGCTGTACCACCCCAGCTAAACTAGCTGAAGCAAACCCGAGTTGAAGGAGGATTCTTTTTAGTGGTAGAGCAGGGCAGCCTTAAGAGGAGTGTCGGGGGTTCAAGCTAACTACCAGAGACTTTAGGAATCCCTTTTTAGCTTTTTGATTAAGTAGGACCCTTTACTTTAACCATAAACCTTCAAATTAAAAAAGTAAGAGAACTCCTGAAGCTGGGTTTGTCTTCAGTATACTTCGCGATAATGAAGAATTGTAGTATATACAATAAAAGAAAATAGAATTTTGAGTATTAGAAGTGCCTGAAATAAAGTGTTTACTATATCAGAGATTTTGATAAGTATTGCTGTATAGCGGGTTATAAAGATTTTTACCATAAATAATAGTAGAGCTTCCTGTTGATGAGAAATCAGTGAGTTGTCGCGGAGCTAGAGTAGGGTTTACCAACGCAGCTACCGGGGTACTGCTTATGGAAGTACTTTCGCTTTATACCCTTCGGCTTCCGCTTTAAGGCATATGAGGCCTTTACTTTATCAGCGCTAAGTCATTTTATGCTGCGGCGGGACTGTCTATAGGATACCTAGCTAAGAAGTTTTTCTGCATACCGAGAGGAAGTGGCAATGATATCAATTTGATAAACGGGAAGCCATGTAATGGAACTTTCAGAACAAAAGGAGTGTTAAAACAAGGGTATCAGAGGAGGTCTTTGTTAACTAAAAAGTAGGGCTTGCTTAATCTGCTATAGGGGTGTACGACTTGAACCCGCGACCTTACATAATTTGTATAAGTGTTCTACCAACTAAGTATACACCCACACAAAGCAAAAAAAGAAGGGGTTTCCTCTCCCTTAGAAGCTTATAGTAAAAAAAAGTTATATATCTAATTACAGTATTCCCTTTTTCTATGTAGGGGCCAGGCCAGAAAATTTAGAAAAAAGAAACTCTTCACGTATGACCCGGGCCCTCTTAGTATGGCGTAGTCTAACGAGTCTTACCTTTTTTTCCAAAATAGATTTATGACCTATTCCGGAGGGTTCTTATATCTTTTTATACCATGTGATATATCTATCCTTTAGAGTTACCTGAGTCCTTTTGTTTGATTTTCATAATCGGGAGATAGCATTTAAGCAAGTATATAGAGTATGCCCTACTTAACCCTTATAGAAACTTTTGAATGAACAGTTCAGTTTACATATTGGTATAAACTCAAGTTGTCAGGTCTCCAGGACAAGATATTACCTCTTTTTAGACGGGTCCGACTGCCGCTATGGGGAGTACAAGTTCTAACAGTTCTGGAATTTTCTCAATAAATATTTACAGAAGTCAGGTCTCATATGCCTTTCTCCTTCTCTAGCTAGGCAGCTCAATCCAATCATAGGATTTGGGATGCGATTTTGAAGTGTATAGTTTAGAATCACTTTAATAAAAACCTTTTTCAATCTCAAAGATTCCTTGGTTAGTGACTCAAATCCAGATAAGTAAAAGAGCTCCAGTAACCTTGTCTTAGGAACTAGGAGTTTAGTAATTGGCAAGAAAAACCTCATACATTTTGGGTTTATCAGAATAGGGTGGGCCCACAAACCTCCAATACATTTTTGAGGCATAGACAGACTCGAGTTCAAATTCTTTTCTTTTCGGCGTAAGGTCATCGGTCATCAGGGTAGAGTTCTTGTTTAATATCAGATGTCACTACCCATATTACACAAGTACGACGCTAACCACATTTATGTGTCTAGGGTTAGTATTCAAATATGCTTTTTATAGGAACTTTCCCGTTTTTTAAGTATTCGAAGTAATGCTGTATTTCATGATATAAAATCAATTATATTAAGAATACCTAAGAGTAGTCGTAGGTAGAAAACCAGCTAGGAATTTTGGACTTTTTCATCGCTTGTGCATGGGTATGCCATCAATGTCTTCTCGTCAAAAAACTATAGAACTAAACCTCTTTCTTATATGTCCTGTTCGTATTGAACCTGCGACTATTAGATTCAAAGCCCCATGTTCTTCCAACTAAGCTGTATACCCCTGTAGCCAGAAGTACTATAGTAAGAGAGAACTCAGCTTAAATGCTATTTATGTGATTATAATGCCTGGGAGTTCTAGCAAAAAAGTTTACAACAAGAATTCTTGGTACCCCTGCTAGCATGTAAATGCCTTGGCTTTTAAATATACTCTTTGTAAATCAAAAATCGAATCTAGTTTGAGGATGGTAGTTACTACAATATAAGAAGCCTTGTAAGTGGAAAACCCTAGTTATTTAGATAATAAAGAAGAAGCAACACTTGAACCCTCTGACTTATATATAGTAAAATGTTTTCCGCTCTACCTAAGTCCTAGGTTTATAGCTCTGACTTATAAAGGCTCGAGTTAGGAATTGTAAAAGTATATACATAAGAATTCCCCCGTACGCTTAACCCGAGAATCTTTATATAGTTCAGTATTACATTTCCCTCTAGTTAGAGGGCCCTCTATATTAGCTATTAAATCATTCTCTTTGAACATTCAATTACCTATTGGTTTTGAAGTTTTGTCAGGTTACTCAATCACGCCTACTTTATTTCTATAAACAATAAGAAGAGCGCTAATTTATTCCCTTCTTTGAAAAACTTCCCGGAACTTCAGAAAAGTATTGGATTTTCTCTAATAGAATTGCCTGTAGGGTAGTATTTCATAGCCTTTTCGCAAAGTTTTTGTTAGTAATTAAGGGCTCCTCTAATAAAGTAAGAGACTAATACATAAAAACTTGATAAAATAACGAAAACGAAGAAATGAAGTGGGCTCTAAGTTGCGCTATAATACACGAAAAAAGACCCCTCATATAAAACCGAGCGGTCAAGGATTCTAAAACTCTTCAATTCACTTGATGAGAAGGCAGGGTTGAAGTTTCATATTTTACACAATAGAAGTTATTAAAAAGGTATAGCTCAACGTGTTTTCTTCTTTTTATTGGTTATGTATGATTTTTCAAAGGGAACAGACCCAGGATTTAAAAACTTGTCTAATTTAGTAATTTATATAAACTTTATGGTATGTCTGGTTTACAAAAAAAAGTCTAATACTGATTAGAACCCAGCTCAAGGTGTCGTATGATTCATTGAAAAGTATAGGAATAAGAATTACTTATATAAAAAAATGAATTTATAATCTAATCAATCTAGTAAGCAAATGCTCCTAGAATAATGAGAACTATAATTGAAATTAACAAATTATTAAAGCAAATCAATTTTAGTAAAAGGATCACGAGTTTAAGTTGACTTAGCTACATATTATCTTGGGAATAAATAAGAAAGATTGATTGAGGTAGTTAAAGTATTTCTTAAAACTTCACGTTTCGTGGGGTTAAAGTGCCGTGCCACTCAAGTTATAAAGTATACGCGTCGAGTATCGTCATTATTAAGGATTCCAGTATAAAATTCTGTTTAGAGTATCCTGCGTAAAGAACGAAAAAGCGCCCCTCGTTTACAACGTTCTAAGAATATGGAAATAGATAACTATCGAGTTTCTTCTTTGCATTTGATAGAGTTTCGAGTTTTAGGAATCAAAATCATTTAGAATAGATATCAATTCTTCAACATTTACAGCTAAAATCCGTAGTCTTGTCTTGTAAGATCTTTTTCATTTCAACTAAAACAGAGTCAAATGAAGAAGTATTATATAAGTTCAAAACCAAGTCTTCCTAAAAAAGTGCAAACAGCTTATTGAGCACAAAGCATTACAGCAGTACTAAATGCCTGCTATTCTGATATTTAGAGGTGCCAGCCCATAAACTAGTAATCTCTCGAAAGGGAGTTTCTGAAGGAAAGAATCAAATACAAGCACATTTTAGTTTCGAAAAAGAATAATAAGAGAAGAGGGTTGCTTTTTCATTTATTGTCTACACTACATAACATTCTGTTTAGTGAAATTAATGAATATATGGAGCCCCTTTTTTTTACTCCAGACAGGAGATTTCTAGAGTCTCCTTAATCTCGCTTTTAGAGACTGAGACTTTTTTTTGTATACTTTATATTAAGGTGGACAACTTACAATACTGGTTTTCTTCTTTTCCCTGTTACAAGTGAAAGTCTTTGTTCTTGTCACGACCTAAAAGGACCCAGATAATCTTATTATGAAACTCTCGTTCGTCAAATCAAGCTAAGGATAACCAAGCAGCAGCATGGTGAGAGAATCTATAAGATGCCCAATACCCAGGAAAAAGTACATTATAGAAGAATAGAGTATCTATTATCACATGAGAAATCCAGGGAAATTTGTTAATAGCAAGAAGATAGAACTCTTACATCAGGGGATTCTAGAAGAGTTTTTTTCTATTTAGCTTAAAAGGAATACCAGGGAGAACCTTTATATAAATATCTGTAAATACCAGGATTGAAGGGTAGTTTCTTACTTTACAGCTTAATCCCTATCTACTGATAAAAAAAACTATTTACCCACGGAACGTAGTGAGTTTCAAAAGTAGATAAACTTGTAAAGTGAATAATAAGGACTCTTGTTTAACATTACGAAAACTTTCGAGCAGAGAACAAGCGAATCAAGGAAAAGGAAGAAGCTGGCTAAGACATTGGCCAGGAGAAAAACTGAATAGTAGAATGTATAGTCCTTCTTCTTCTTCCCGACTGAAGGGTACTGAGGAAGGGTTTTGTAGGAAGTATATTAGATAGAACATACATACCACATAGAACCACTCACTTTCTCTCTTCTTGACTTTTGACTCTTCTGCATACTTTTATTAACAGCTAGACCTATCCGAGTCTTCCTAGCTTTCTTGCTGACAGTCTGCTTTATTGTCTTCTTCTCTTCTTACCTATAAGTTCTTACCTATAAGTCTGGACTCAGCACCTAGAAACAAAGGAACAAGCAGCTCCTAAAAGCAGTACCCTTCAAACAGAGCATAATAGCACTTGAACCTATGAATGCCGGTATCAAAAACAGGTGCCTTACCGACTGACAGCGGAGCTCTGATCTCACCAGTCACTATAACTAGAACATACAGGTCTGAATCTCAATCTACTCTCACCTAGGATAAAAGGTAAGCATCAAAAAGCAATGAAAAGGGGTATCCATAAGCAGCCCAAACCCGGCAATCAACTGATACATAAGCACCAGGAACCAACAAACAATCCTGAACTCCACTCTCTACATATCCGACTCTTTCTTCTTAGCTATACCTGCTCTATTAGTCATACCTATGCTCTTAAGAATAACTGTAGTTGTAATGTTACTAGGATTCCCGTGAGCTTTACTCTTCTTATAACCCCCCGTCTTCATAGCAGTTATACCTAAACTCTTTTACAGAACTATACCTTTCCTATTAAAGGTTAGACTCTGGACTGAATCTTACTTGTTTCCTCTTAGCTAGGCAGCCTTCCATACTTTTATTCTGAATCATAGCTTTCCCCAGAGCTATATTCTGGCTTCTGAATGTAGAGGAGTAAAGGCTTCTTAGTATTCGTTTAGTTAACCTTACACTAACTAGAAGTAACACTACCAATAACTAGAAAAGCAGGCTTTCACTCTACTCCAATCCACTTGATCGATCCATGCTCAATCCTGTACTCCCCATCCTGAACTCCCAATCAGCAACTTCCAAATAAGCCAATCAAGCAACTCCGATTGATCCAGAATTCATCTAACCCAGCAACCCAACTGAGCCGTAAGCACTTCAAGTCCTGACAAGCTAACCGAGCCTCAAGCTGAATGATCCAGTCTAATCAAGGAAATGCACTGAATAATCCAACCCAATCTTGGAAATCCTAATCAGTAACTCCAATCCTTGCTTATCCCCCTAGCAAGACCCTTCTTAAGAGCTAAACCTAAACCTCCCCACCCAAATAGATCTTCCCTTTCACTTCCCTCGAAGTACTGTAATTCCCGACTTGAATTCTAAGTATCAAAGTAGGATCTCTCAAACCAAGCTAACGCTTGCCTAACTATCTCTTTACCTCACTCAAGCTATCTATCAAGTGAGCACTACCCAGCAAGTTAGCACTTCCTTTGTATTAGGAAAGTCTATCCTATCAAAACCAAACAAACAGCAAAGAACAATTAAAGGCAGTACACCCGACCAACAAGAAACTTCTACTGAAATTCCTTAACCGTGACTTATTCTTTCTATCCTACTCTTCCAAAATAGCTAAAGAAACTCCTTAACAAGTCCTCCTCAAGAAGACTCAAATGAAAGTGAAGGGGTGTAATGGTAATTACACCATTACCTTGAATTCTTCAACTTGCCTAGTTATCAAAGAACTACAATAACAAGAGGAATAGGAGTAGGGAAACCACTGGAACCCTTGGTTGTCTAACCGATTCTGATTTGTATTATCACGTGACTAAGAAATAGAGAAATAGAAAACAAAATCAATCTGTAAGACCAGAATCTGTCACTAACTAAAGCAATCCACTAGCTAATCAATCAGCGTTAGATATTTCACTGAGGAAGAAACTGAGAGCTATGAACAAAGAGATCTATTATATAAGTAATCAAAAGCGAGAAAAAACCAAGAAGAAAAGAAGAACAACAAGGGCCTTAGGTTAGACGAAATGCAGGCTACTCTCTCTAATACAACGGAACAAAGAATCCCAGCCTATCAAGTTTAGTAAAGATTTTTTTAACAAATTCTGAATCTCCTTGATATTAAAACAGCCTCTTTAAAAGAAAGTGCCTATGACCTAGATGCATTCCCCATGGATCAGAAGTTCTTTTCGAGATATTATAGGAACCATCCATTACGTCAAATTCAAGTTTTCTAAAAGAGAAAGTAGTCCCCTAGAGCTTTGTGTGAGGTCCAGTATATGTATAAATAAGTGAAAAGTTTTTGATAAATAAGTTTCCGACAAAAAGAGTCAGTTTATGTGAAGCTAAAGAAGTATGGGTTGCTGTCCCTAATGCTAGGTTGTAGTGGATACAATAGGATTTACTTTTTTATAAGATAATACCAGTTACAGATGGTACATTAAGGCTTCTCAGGGATTATAGGTACGTAATTTTTTTACGAATTCAAATTTCTAAATATAGAAGGGTATCTCACAAGGCATAAAGTACATGATACGCAGGAGACCTGGACTGTTAAAGGAGAGTGGCTGGCTGAGTCAAGGGCAACAAGAGTAGTACGCATAGCCAAATAAAAGAAGTAAGAACGCGCATCTTCTGTTTAAAGTTTTCTAACTTAAGTTTAATACAGTAGACAGTTTTGACATAGGAATGGAGTCTACAAAAAAACGAAGTGGTATCATTGCTTCTTACTTTTTCTATAAGGAAATCCTGAGGAGAGCACATAGGGGTAAACTTTATTAGCCTTAATCCTATCCAAATAAGGAACAATTCATCAACACAAGATACCTTTCCAATAATAAGTTTAAGAACCAGGACTCGATTTTTTTCGTAAGACAGCTTTTTCGCGTTGCTATAGATAAAGAACTGAGATATATCTCTAAGTTTTTCCAAGAAAGGATTCCTGATTGAGCAATCTCAAGTCATTTTCTTGATCAAAATTACAAAATAGAGCCTTAACTTCTACTCCAGAATCTTTTATAACCATGTGAATGTATGGATCTTAAGAATCCTGCTTAAGAATACTTTTGAAGCTAATAGGAGAAACTCCACGGGGTTTAGCTGGACGATTCGTGAATCCTTTCTTAAAAGCTAGACTGCTACCTCGATCCAACCTCTTAGTCATACCTTCCCCTCCTTCTTAGATTGATAGGCCTTTCCTTTGAAATTGAAAAACTTCAGTCTTCTTTCTTTGAACGGAGGTAAGCGAACAGGTTTCTCATTGCAGTACAACTTTATTTGAACCTTTATCTTTAAACCCAGCTTTGACGAAAAATCTCAAAGAGTCTTTTCCTCTTGAAAGCCTTACTCTTCATACCCAAACTCTTAGCTAGACTCTTGTCGGTATAGGATCCCTTTTTGTTGGTGCAGCCTATACTTATCAATTTTCTGGAATTGAAACCTCGGAAAACAAACGGGGGCTTTTATTGAAGTAAGCTGGCTCTAAACTAAGCTCTCTTAGAAACGATTAAGAGTTTAGCTAACATACAAAGTTTTTCGAAACATTTATAATATAGGAGTCGTAAATTCTGGTCATGACTCTTCAGGCATTACTTAGATAAGATTTGGGAAATGCAAGCAAGACTCGAAAGAGGCCATGTATTTCAAAATCAAAAGGCAATTTTAGCACTTTGTATAACTAAAAAAGTCTATATAGATAGGATTCTTTTCCTAGCTCTGGAGCATAAAGAGTATCCTATATTCATTAATTCAATGTTTTTAGCTCATCAGGGACTTCTTAAAGGAGACACTAAACTTATATAAATGAGATAAGGCTCGCTTCCCTATTTTAAATCTAAATAAAATAAAGTAAAGCCTTGCTTATGTTCGAAAGAAGCAAATTTTATACATGTCAAAATAAAGGTTTCACTTGTGCACTTGTAACCCGATATGTTCGTCTAAGTTATTAGAAAATGTATTCTAGAATTGCGTTTCACCCAAACTTGAAAAATATGTGAAAAGATTCAATAAGTAAAAAAGACTTGGCATTACAGAATTCCCTTATTCGGTTTACTAAAGTTTGAAGACCTAATAAGGTACCTGTAACTATTAAGTGCGAATCCTTTTTACTAATATGTATCCAAAATTCAAGCTATGAGTACAAATTTGCTTTGTTTTCACCTTACGCCTAGGTATATTTTTGTTATGAATATCCCCTTTTAGAGCCAGCTAATATTAGACGGAGAGTTAGTCCTATATAAGGTGCCATAGGTGCCAAGAATTCCCTTTATAGCAGACTCTTATTTATATTTGGAAGCTTAAGCGGAGGCCCTTTTATAAGATAGGCATTATTATTTAATAAAGGCAGGCTAGTTTTTCCTTAGAGCTATACCGGTAACCGCGGAGTTTTGGTCCAAATAAACGAGTTACTAAAAAGAACTGGGTAAAGCAAGGATCCACAGGCGTGCACGCCGTAGGTTCAAGTCTGCTCATAGTTAAGTTGAGAAAAAATTGACTTACTTTTAGGTTAATTATCTACCTAAAGAGAATTCTGCTAGTTGTCTAATAAACATGCATATAAAGAGTTTAAGATAGAAGAGCCTCATATTTAGAAAAGTGCTAAAAACTCGCAGGGTAAGTAAGATTCGGGACAGGCAAGGCTCTAACCCAAAGAAAAGATGCACTCGTATACAACTTTTAGGGAATTTTCTAACTCTATACCTTAATCATGACTAAAGTAAGACCCCGTCTCGGATTTTCCAGTACTCAAACTAGTGGCTTTTCTTAGGGTTCCCTTTACAAGAGTGCTAACAAGAAATCTTCCTCGTGTGTAGCTTAACACGAAATTTGAAATAGTCATCAGCGCCAAAAGGAAAGGTCTACATGCCTTATGCTTTATATTATTTATATTATTGGGAATCCTCACAGGACATAACCTTTAGATATTCCCAGCGAGTGAGTCGGGGTCTTTTTTATAAAAATGTTTTCTTGCTTAGTTTGAAATAGGTGTAGTAGTAAGCTTTTGCAAGTAAGAAAATGTTTAGAGTCTTTTGCAATAAGTATTCGTTTTTGTAATAAAAGACAATAGAAGAGGTAAACTTGTTTAAGAATTTTAAGTAAAGCTAGACTCGCCTTAGAAGTTTAAGTCATCCTTGGAGGGCCTAAAAGAAAGAGTTTTTAAGTAATCAAAATAGATAGAGAATAAAGTCTAGCTAAAGTTTGTGACTAGTAGTAAGAAAGCTATTTGTTAATAGAATTTACTTTTATTAGTTATTTCATTTAAGACAATTCCGCTTGTAAACAGTGGGATTCATTTGACTCAAGCTTCAGTCTTGGTTTTACTTAAATAGTCTAAAAAATTGGTTTTAGTCAGACTTTTACCTATTAAGCTTTTCTAGCTCTTTACTAAGACTTGAAATTAAGCTTCCTTAAGGGCTACTCCTTGACTTTCCTGCTCCACATTAATATAAGGGCACTCCTGTAATCTAAAACTGAGTAGCTCAAAACTTCACTAGCAATTGCCTTCGAAAGGCTTTTCTAAAAACCTAATAAGCAGCTAGTTAAACTTTGTATCACAGCTTTGTTGTTAGTCTTGATGATAACTGTTTTCTTATCCTATATCTTATTAGTAGCTATACTCCTCTTGTTGTTGTGGTTCTTTGTATTCTCTGCCTTATGGTTCCGTGCAGCTATTGTATTCTTCTTAATTATAGTTTTTTTATTAGTTATTTGAGTATAGAGATAGGAGCTAGTGTAATAAAGTATAGTTAGGAAGGGGCTTTAAAGAAGGCGAATACAAATAGAGTTTTTGTCATACATTGTAGCAAAAGCTGGCAGTTTGAATTACTTAAATAGAAACAGTATAGAAATATACTTAGATCTTCTTGTATATTTTCCGTAGAGTGAAAGTGGTAGAACAAAGGCTAGTTTGATTATCATGCAAGGGTTCGAGTAGTCTTTCTTGAAAAAGTACAAGCCACGAAAAAGTGAAGTAGAAAAAGGAGTTATAGAATCTGGTTTATTCAGAATTGAACAAGAACCCGCCTATAGAAAAAAGACTATAAGTTCTGCATTTAAATAAAAAAGGTACTCCATTATAGTCAAACATAAACTTCTTGACGGCTCTGTAATAAGGTCTTACTCCTTAGCAGGTACATGAAATTCTTTATGTACAACACAGTTTAATATTAATAGATTTCCGCCTAAGGTAATGGAATCCGGGGGGTTCGTGTGGTTGCAAGAATAATGCTTTCTCGTGTTCTTATTCGCTTTGGTAAGATCCGTTTTTTTTGTATTTTAGGATAGTTTTCTGGGGAGGAGCTACCGTTCTTTGTTAAAGACATGGCGCCCTCTTCACTATATAAATAAAATGTAAACTTTGCACATATTGAACTTTACTTAATTCACCTTAATAAAGACTTATGCATGGTCTTGACTTGCTTCTCTTTACTTTAGTCGATCGTTGTATGAGGAAATTAGCACCTAATAGTATGTCGGTTTCATCAGTAGACATAAGATAGGAGAAACAATTTATTAGTAGGATTCATTTTCTGTCGAATTACTATTTAATCCACTAGACTTAATTATAAGGTTGGATTGCTCAAATAAAGGGAATAATTTCAAAAAGCGTATTTGGTCGAAAACGTTTTATGCAGCCATTACAAAAGCATGGCTCTAGTACTTCATTAGATCTAATAATGGAAAGTTTAAAAAGGAGTACCCCTCTTATTTTGATGGATATCCTGCTTTTCAATCTGCCTGAATCTAAAAACGCACTTTAGTTCCTTCCTTAAAGTAGACATAAATGCCGAAATGCCGGTTCGCTTTTGCACTCTCCCGCTTTGTTTCCTATAAAAGCCTGACTTTTTGTGAGTTAAGGGGGAATTAGAATCCCTTAGATAGGGACTTGTTCTGTTCTATATTTCTCTTGAAAAATTGGCAATTTAGTAAGCAGCACGTTTACGCTGGGTAGAACAGGGCCTAATTGAGATGCCTTGCTTGTCAAATTCCTAGGATTCTACCGGAAGAAGATGGTACAGGGTTTCCTTTTGTAGACTTTCAATTCCTCTTTTTGACTAGACTTTTCGGATTAGTAAAACCTGCATATAGAAAGAAGACTTCTAGCTTAAATCCTCTCTCTTTCTGAGTTCCCAGGTACTAAAACAAAATTAAGCACCCCTTATTGGTTTCACTTTCTCTTACCAAAAAGATCTTACTAGTAATAGAACTACTCTTTTCTTTATTGTTTCTTATCTTTCCTTATGCCATACTTTTGAGGTCTGTAACAAAACCTTTCTAGTCTAGTTTAGACTTAGAATTCCTTGTGAGGACCGAGGATAGGATAAGTCTGGGGGAACGAAGTGTACAGCAAACTCTAACAGTTAAATCTAGTATAATTTTAATATCAAATTACTAATAAAAAAGTCCTAAATAGCGTCGGCCGGCTTAGTAATTCCAAAGTTTTCTTTTCCTGTTCCACTGAATTTATTGAAACCACATAAGAGATTCCCTTTTTTATACGGCCAAGTCTTAAGAAGATCTCCTTTTAGCATCAATTAAGAATCCTATTTTTCTGTATCTATTGTTTCATACTCTTTAGAGCATCAAGAAAAAGAGTTACATGTACAAGGTTAAAGTCCTATTGACAGAGTAGAAATAGGAGTACTTAACTTTCAGAATGAATGTCTAGGTACTTCAATTAGAGCCATAGTTATGAAAATTATGTTTAATGCTATAAAACCCATCCAACTTGTTTGCGTTTGAGAGAGACCGGGATTTTCCTTTATTAGATTAACAAGCAGTTTAAAAGTGATGTATAGGCCTTCTATTTTATACTACCGAACTTTCTTTCATTCTGATAGCACTAAGTAATTTTGTTACAGTTCACTCTTATTTGAAAACTGACTCGAGTGCTCTCCCTAGGAATAAAGCTAGTATAAAAATAGATTGCTCCCTTCTAGTTTTTGAAAGGCTCCTTCGTTTGGCTGTTGATTTAAACTCCAATCCAAAAGAAGAAGGGATTTAGATACATCTGTTGTAGTTGGGTCAGATAACTAGAAGAAGCTTATATGAGTCGTATAATAAAAGTAGTGGAAAAAAGGAGACTAGCTGCGCGCTTCAAGTTTCAAGAAAGCATAATAAATATGAAGCACCTGGTTTTCAGATTAGTTAATGGTATGAACGTTACAGATAGCTAAACCATTTGTTTTGGGGTACTTAGGAATTCTATTCTCGAGAGGCCCCTATGCTTTTTGACTTCCTGTATAAATTTCTTAAAAAAGACGTAATGGGCAATCAATTCTTTCTTGAACTTGAAGCTGAGTTACTATTTTTTGTAAGGGAACTCGCAACAATATCCAAATTTATGTACGGCCGTCATGTCTAATCCCACCTATTTAAAGCCTTAGTGTATTCCTGATTAAGGAGTTAACAGGTGTTTTTAACATTTCGTTAGTAGTACCTTACTCTCTTGAGTCCTAAATATTATAATGTTTCAGTTTAGGCTCTTACCTATTATCTGGATATACCAAGAAAGATGTACGGTCTAATGAGGCTACTATGAAATTTTTACTCATGGGTGGGGGTGGGGCAAGCTAT
>JAYMTG010000007.1:0-114153 GCA_036897565.1 Pelargonium exstipulatum | reverse complement strand
GCTCACTTCTAGGACTCTAACCTCATTGCATGCAGTCCACTCCCCTACTTATATTGTTATCACTATTCCTATACCCCCTTACCCTTTATTAATGAAATCTCTTAAGCCCAAACCTATCTATCGCAAGAATACTAGACAGCATACTTTATTAGGGGAAACCAACAGGACAAACGGCAGCCCTGTTTAGAACTTAATATACCCGCATAATAAAAGAGATTTTGTTGCGGTTCTATCGGCTTCCTCATTTTCATTAGAAAAGAAAAATACGCAAGCGCTAGAAGATATTGATAGAAACCCATGATCTCAAAAAAGCGTTATAAAAGAAATCCAAGATTGGAAAATTTAGACTTCATAATTTAAATATCTTATTATATATTATATTTTTTTCTATAATAAATAAGGAAGCAAAAGAATGCGTTATGGTGAAGTTATGATTGGATCCTCTTGTTTTATCAGTCCCAAGTATGAGATATATTAAACTCTCTTTTTAGAAATAAAAACCATTTGCACCCGGCGAGCAAAGCTTGAAGAAGAATTCTTCTTAAGTTAGATATTTATTTCAGTGTCTCCCCCTTGCTGCATAGACTAAATCCATATACGTATATGAAAAAAAGGGGGTTGTTTTTTCTCTGGCAAATAGGACCCTTTGACTTGACTCAAACGATTGGTAATATAAAATTTCAATATACTAATTTAAAAAGATGATATTATCCAGAAAAATAATTAAATAACTCAAACCCCTTGTTATAGGCAGGAAATTCACTAATTATTAATCCCCGGTTTTTCAAAAAGAGGAACCACTGCTGTCAAACTAATAGAATCTTTAATAGAGGAGTAGCTTAGTAAAATAAGCTTCTTTTAGACCGGGTACAGTAACTCTTTTTAAAAGAAAGCCTATTAGTTTAGTTGTTAAAACATATCTAAAATGTAATGGGTTCGAACCTGTGGTCTTCGTCTAACTTGGCCTTGAACTGAAAGCAATAATGGGTACGCTGCCCATCAACAGTCGAATTCTATTCATAATTTCAGCAAGTCAAAAATAAAGTAGAGTCTCGCTAAGTGGATGTGAACCTACGCCTCTCAGTTTTGAATACTTGTGTTATACCGAACTAAAGTGAACGAGTTTTTCTAGATCTACTCAATTATGAAATTGGATGGTTTACGCTTTTCGTATTTGGTTTATCATAAGCATAAGCTAGGATACCCTTTATCAGAAAAGGAGGTACTTTACAGAAGTATTTCAAAGGGAACTTCTTCGTATGTAACTTTGAAAGCTTAATAATAAATAATTAAAACAGCTCAAACCAAATCTTTGTAAGTCCTCTTGGAACTAGAATATATTATATAGTGCAGATTCGCTTTTTGGCACACTGGTAATTCAACTAAGGTATATTATATAATTTTTGCAGATGATAGTAATGTATCAAAAACAAAGTAATCGATAAAAGATGTTCAAAATACGAGCCTCTTCTTATATGGAAACCGGATAGTTGTTATTTCGTAAACTATTTAGCGGATATAGTCTAAAGTTTACCAGTTTAGAAATAGTAACAAACCCCAAATAATGAAATAGAGATCCTCCCACTATCTTAACTTTTAATACGGGTTGTAGCAATATCCAGTGTTGCCAAAAAAGCCCTTCTAGTAAAAAAAACTTTTTGTGTTTCTAAAAGAGGTTTCAAGTCATATGTATTATCTGTAATTTCAGGTAAGGAATCTAAAAACTTTAGAAATGTTTTTTCTGACTACTCTCTACCAAGACTCTTGACTTGAATTATAGTGTAAATACGAAGCTTGGCTCAATATTCGAAAAAGGGGTTCGGCTGTACTAACTAAACAAAAAGGAGTATAGAAAATGAAATTCTACAGTTATATGAAACATAATTTGTCAGTTATCAATCAAAAATGTACCGGGAAGCTTAGTTTTTAGTAGAAATAGGGGATCGTACAGAAAAGGTGCGGATAGATACGTAACACTTGTGGTTAAAACACCCCTATTTATATAATTTTACAAGGAAGGGTTCTTACAAATACCCAGAAACACTTCGCACTAGGTAATATTAAAAACATTAATAAGAGTACAACTACACAACAAATTTTCGATATATGAAATCCTGGTAATAAATCTCTAAAAGAGCTCTTATCGCCATTAAGTTATAAGTGCTCCCTTAAATACTAAAAAACGGGTATTTCCTAATTAACGAGATTTCTGTAGTAGGCTCAAATCCGATGTAATAAAGTCCGAACCTGCTAATCTACAAATCTATATAATTTTCAGTGCCCGATCAAGCAAAAGAGGAATAAAGTAAACCTTCTCAAAACTTTCTAGCAATAAGAACCCATTTTTAATTTCAGTTTTACCTGTTATTTTTACTATATAGAGAGGAACCTTAGGATTGGTTAGCGTTAGTTAAGGGACTTCTCCTTTTTTCAAGGGTCAGGTATCATTTATTACATACTGAGTGCTATTATATAAGTTTGAACAAAGTAATACGCAAAAGGCAGGTACTTAAAACCAAGAATTTCATTATAGAGAGGACCTTTTTAATGACTAAACTTGCAGTCTTTCATAAATTCTAAAGGAAGTGCGGCACCCTGTGAGAAAAGTTCTATAAAATATACTTAAGTTAAGTTAAGTAGTGCACAAGGTTTCAAGATTTGAACCACTCACCGAACATAAGGAAAAGTACTAGTTTGAAGCTTACAGCATCCACAAACAGATTACGAATTTTTGAGTAATTCCTAGTACTCCTAATATTAACAAAATAAAAGTAAAGAAAGATATCCTATTCATTTTATCAGAGCCCTAGAAGAATAGAAAGTCAATAGATAACTTTCCTAATAGAATTCTCGGACTCGCTAGCCCCTAACAAAAGATTACTACAGTTATTTATTACCCAATTTACTAACTTCTAAATCCGGATTAAAGTAAGTAAACTGCTCCTGGTAAAAGGCTTTCTTTGATTTTCTATTTTACTAGAATTTCTTAAACTTAAGTTTATTACTTAGGATTTATACAATAAAACTTGCTGACTGAAAACCTAAAAGCTTTGAAAAGGATACTTATGATTCTTAAAACCTCTCAACTGAGACCAAGGTAAGATAACCTTTAATTTTTTTTTCCTAACTTGAAGAAAGCTTACTTGAAAGCAAGGCCTACCTACCCCTTTCTCGTACGTATGATTTTTTGAATCCTTACGATCGTAATATCCCATAGAAAGAAAATGCTATAGCTTGGAAGTAAACTTACGAGAAGTAAGAGGAAGTTCCCTTTACAACCATCTAAAGAACTCTTATTCTAGCACTGGGGAGCCCTTTAAGGTAAGAAGATAATATACACAATACATATAAACACTTCTTAAAATAAAAACTACTTTTGAATCCCAAATCCGAGACTCGCTTAATTGTATTTAGGGAACTATCTTATATTTATTTTACAGGTTCTCTAGCGAGTTATCAAAACTCAAGATATTCTAAAGGGCCCTAATATTTGTTTTTTGGTTTAGCCCCTCAGGGTAAAAGAAAGTAAGAAAGAGCTTGGATTTTCTCGATAAAGGGATCCTTAGAAGGGTTTTTGATTATGTAATAGAGGTTCGGAGCGTAGTGAATAGTATTCCATAGACTCAACAAAATTCTATAACATAATGCCCTACTTATATACGACTCAATTCTTATCTTATATGAAAAACGGAAATTGATAGGGACCCAGGGCTCTTCCTACACGGAAGACTCTATTTTCTTTGCCCATTGATTGAGGAATTTTGTCTCAAATCCCGGCTGTAGACTCTACTGCCAAAAGTGTATTGCGGGGCCCTTATTCATTTGGGCTATAAACTAAGTAATTTGGAGAGGATTATTACTTGTTGGTTATTTTCTAATACTATTAGACAGACCCTATTAGAGTCTTCCTGAGCCCAGTACATTTTCCAACTTAACGAGATAGCTTAGAATTCCTTTATAAGTGTTAGAGTTCTCTTTTGAATTAGAACATAGTAAGAAATCTTCCTTACGGGCACTCCTTTTTGTATTGTAAAACCTGCTTTCATATTCTTTTAGACCCTTCTACTTCTACAGAGCTGTGCTCTACCTCTCTAAGTCCTTATTATTATTAACTAAGCCTATATTCTGTATTTTATTAGGAGACAGGCCTTTCTTATAACCTATACCTGCTCTAGTTGCCGCTATAGGCTATACCTTTCCTTAGTACTAAACTCCACCTCTTCTATTTTCATTTACTGGAAATTCCTTACTAAAGCCTCAAAATTCTTACTATCTGAAACCTAGAATCAAGAGGGGCTACTCCTTTTCCTTTTATACTAACTGACTGAGAAAGACCTCCTTTCTTTCAAATCTATACACTTTCTTATGGATCACTTTCATAAAAAGCTACAATTCATTCGTTAGCTAGCACTCTTTCTGGTTTGGTCTTTGGAATTTCAATTAGGACTCCTCAAGTAGGAGTTTCCTGGCGTTTCTATTCAGTTTTTTGTTCTTTAATCAAACTGGGTTCAGTATAAAAGCAACGATTTAGTAGTATAGGAATTTGGAATACTTATATGCAAAGCCTTCTTCATCAGTATAGTTTGAGATAGCTTCAGTGTTCCCTTGTTCCCTTGTTGAGTAGGAGTATTCTCCTTAATAGTGTACACAAGAGGAGTACTTTCAATCGATATAGATTTTGCTTATAAAGGGTAATCTAAGTAAGTAAGTAGGAGTTCTAAATCACTTTAATAAATAACCAGTAGAAGAACGTATGCTGGATGAATGCGGGCGCTAATTGATAACAAATCCAAGGTAGAACAAACAATCCGTGTCAAAATATCACGGGTTCAAGTCGTGTTTATATCGCACAATTCCTATTCATCCGAAATTCCATTTGAATCGCGCGTTCTCCTTTAGAGAAGGTATGTAGTATAGCTTGCCATTCACTTTAAAGAGAATACTTTTCAATTTATACTTATAAGCCTCAGAAAATAAGTTAGATTCTTTTCATTGACTAAAAGCTCACGACCTAAGTAAATAAAAGTCTCTCTTTTTCTATAGCAAGTGACTTATCAGATTCTTGTCCCTAATAAAAACTCTCAAACTAAGGATCTGGTGAAGCAATCAACAAGAATTGATTATCTTATAGTTAGTTCAATATGTCAATTCATTCCGACATGCTTTAGTTTTAGAGATACATAGACTTTGTAAAGCTTCTTATTTGATCTTTATCCAAAGCGGGTTTTGAACCTATATAAACTACTAAAAAGTACCCCTTTCTTTTTAAACAGAGTGTAGTATCACTTGAACCTTTACATGCGGATTCTCCGAACCCGTGCTTTACCACTCGAAATTCAGTCAATAAAAGTCAAGAGTCAAGTAAGAGGAGAGGCTTCGAATTCCCGGACGAGATATACACTAGGAACCAGTCGGATTTGAACCGACGCATGTAAGTTTTGCAGACTCATGCCTTACCACTTGGCTATGGTTCCCGCTAATCAAGAGTATGCCCCTAGCACACTCTATTGTTAGTATTCTATATATATAAAAGAATTGAAAAAGTGCTCATGGGGTATCTGTGTGGGTTACAAACGCCGCTATATTATATAAAGCAAAATAGAGAGATAGGTTCGTTTACAATTGTAAGTAATACCTTATAGAATATTCAGCAGTAAATGAAGTTCGCTTCCTGCTTGAGTGCTAAAATAAGATAGAACACTTTTGACTAGGCAAAGATCTTAGGTTTTGGACAGGCAACTGCCAATCGTGTGGCCTATTCCCTAAAAACTAGATTGAAAGGCTGGTATGGTGAAGGGATCGGGCTAAACAATGTAGTAAAGCCTTTCACTTCTCGTAGGTATTGCTATAAAATATTCTTTAATTCAAACTACTAGTGAATTGTACCTTATGCATTTGAAACCAAAGAAAAGCTAACTCAAATGAAACCACTTTTCTATATACGTGATTACACATTTCTTTTTTAGTTCAGTAACTCCCATTTTTGTAGATCTGATATTAGCTATTTTCGTAAGTGGGCTTGAGCTCTTGAGGTATATAAAGTATCCTTAGGGTTTCGGTCGTATCACAGTCTCAGAATTACAAGTCAAGTGTATAAGCAGTTCCTGTCTTATATTCTTTTTGAACTCTAGCTAGGACTAGCTTATATTCGGATGTTAACCTAAATAAGGAAATAACCGTGGAAAGGTGTAATGTAATTTAGCACTATGATATTGCGACCCTTGTTTCTTCAGGAAAAACGAAACCTTGTTTCATTTACTTTGTATCATATATAGGATAGGGCTTTTGCTTTGGGCTCAAGAAATCTAGTGCTTTCTGGTTTATAGACAGTAGCATGAAGTAAAAGACTCTGACATTCTAAAGGGAGTCTCGCCGATTTCACAAAAAGGAGTAGTCAAAGGCTATTCAATAGCAAAAAAGAACAGGATATTCATAGTCAATATCTCTACTAATCGGATACCTTTTAATTAATAGACCTGATACCAGACAAACTGGGCAGTTATATGGTTCTATTATACTTAGTGAGAATGCTAGCAATGAATTGTAATTGATAAAGGACTCCTTTATGACATAACGTAAAACTAAACTAAAAAGCACCCTTAGATTGCTTCCTTATTAGCTAACAGGTGTTGGGTCTTTGTGCTTGATAGGAGGTCCTTAACTAAAAGAGAAGCCTATAAAGGGGTGCCGTGTAACTTATAAACAAAGGAGAAAATCTGTTGCTACACAGAGCGTAACTTGTTCCAATAGAATAAATGGAATCTCGTTCACTCTAAATGAGAGCTCGCTTGAGCTTATGACTTATGAATAATACGTAATATTTGAAAAGGCATAATCAACTTTCTTGAAAACTACTTTTTATAATCTTGTTTATATGTAAAATGGATACTATTTGAAAGCTAGAGTTTACCTATATAATAGATCTAATGTATTCCTAATCGGAAGTCAGTGTAAGTGGATCCTCCTTACAAAAAACTGAACTAAAAAAGTGAACAAATCATAAAACATATAGGCATCTAATGCTATGAAAACTACATAATACACAAAAAGTAAAGAACTTCTATATTTACGAGTTCAATATTTAGTAGATATTTATTTGTAAGCTGACCCTAGTGACAGAGTCCACTTTTAGCTTATATATAGCGTTTATATACCCCCTTCCTTGTTTCATGATCCTTAAGAGCACTTTAATGGCAAGCAGTGAGCATATAATCCGGAGTGTTCATAGCGCAAAACGAATAAAAAGAATAATATACGTGTAGTTTATACATACAAAGTCAAATATCTTGGTGAGAGCAGAATTGGTTTTTACCATTCTTGAATTTGAAAGTAAGAATCCTAGGAAAACTCTTGGACAATTGTTTTTATATTGTATTGTATCAAAGTCATTTGTATAGAAATGTAAAGGTTCAAATCCGGATACTCGGAAAAACCTTGACTTTCAATCCCAGTTAACAAAACTAGAACCTCCTTAATTACGTGAAGTTTAGGTAAGCGAGACACTTCTATTATAATTGTTAAGGTATTTGATTTGGTTGCCTTTTATCGGTAACACCACTTGAACCCGCGTTTTGAGATCATGAGCCTCATGGGTTTACCAGGCTACTATATCCCGCGTACTTACTTTAACAGAATAGGCGTATTTGTTCACTGAAAAGGTATATTTCTTATATAAGCTATTTCTTAAAGAATTAGACTCAAACTTGTATAAGAAAAAAAGTAGTAGCTTCAAGCTAAAGTTTTCCTTACTTGGCCCACGCACCTCCTATTCTGACTTTACTGGGTGTACCCCCCTTTTCTTTAGAGCTAGACCTACCTTCTTACTCGGTAGAGCAACACCAAAAGGAGTTACTTGTAGATGGTTCAAGACCCATAGCACATACGGATAGGAGGATTCTGAAACCCTTTATTGAAGTTAGATTCAGTTACGAATCTAAACTTGGATTAAGGTATTGTAAGCTAGAACAGAACTAATCTGACCCCTTTATATGATTACTTATAAGGCACTTCTCTTATGCGATATGTTTCCCTATTGTAAGACTCCTTCCTAACTTCTACAGAGAAATAGAGTAGTACTGATAGCCCCTCTCGCCTACTATGCTAAGCGCGTTTTAACTATTAATTCATTGTGAACTTATAGACATACCTAATAATCTGAACTTTTGAACCACGTAACTCGGCTGGTGTAGTTTCTAATGTCGTGTACCTTTCGTTGATGAACCTAGGCTGAAATAGGCTTTTCATTCAAATTTGTGTATGTATTTATCCTCCTTGTTTCTAAAAACTACGAGTCTTTCCTTAGTATACATCAGGTTCTAGTCTAGCAAAAGGCAAAAGGGTTGGATAATGGCAATAAAACTAAACCAAGTTATTTTCACGCAATAGATTCCTTCTTTCAGACGAGTGCGCCAAGGAATTGCCTACTTACAAGAATTACTGCTCCTATTATTTAGTTACGCAAATTCTATTATTTTCTTATTAAAAGAAACTATTATTAAAGTAAACGAACTGCATACGAAGGAGACCGGGATATCAAAACAGGAAAGCCCTAACCTCATATATCCTGAAAACTAGGCCGGCTTTATCTTAAATGATTTTAAGTGTCTAGTTCAGCTCGGTAAAAGTGGCATAAGTTCGAAACATAGTACTCATTCTAGTAGATACTTTGAGCCTAGTATAATTAACCACATAAAAGCCTTTACTAAACTACTAAGTTAGACAATATAAGTAAATAGGCAACCTTCCCCTTCAGATTGTTCTGACTTAATACAGATTTCAGGAAAAGCGCCCCGTAATGTTGAGTATACCTGAGTCGCGCAGCTTCTGAGTTTGGTTACGAGTTATATCTAAGCTAGGTATCGTGTCGGTGACGGAGCATATAAGAAAACCTAAGAAAACGCTTCCTTAATGAAACCCCGTGGGCAGGAAGACAAATTCTTCTTTTTAGTACAAATATAGGATTGATCTAGAGTCTATTTGTTTATTTCTGGTATATAGAACGCGGCAAAACAACCAACAGGGTATTCCTATTAATTGACTCTGTTTTACATACCAATGAATTTGAGTTGTTGCTATTCTCATATGGAGGAGGGCACTTACTATCTTCGCAAAGACACAGATTTAAACTTTAAATCTTGTCTGAATCTAAAGCAGTATTTGAAGTTTTTCTTAATATTAGGTACTACACGGATATCTGCCCCACTTGTTTAAAGAGTACTTTTCCAATAATGTACTTCAAATCTATTCAAGACTCATCCAGAGTTTCCGCTTTTAGAATATAGTATAAATTTCATACTTGCTAATATAATTTTCTATCTTAAACCTAAAATTAAGAAAAATAGATTAGGAGATTTCCGGCTTTGGGCTTTCTAGTTTTACCATTTCCATTATGAATTAAAGACCTTTCTTTACTACACAACACAGGAGTTCGAAATACTGTAATCCTCAAAAATCTTAGCTAACAGATACTTTGTCCTCCGAAAAACGAGAGTGGAGAATAAAATAAGCACTGCTTTCAAGGCATAACGGATTAAATAAAGTAAAGTAAGGACCTTCTGAGGAGTTGGAGTATCCAGATATAAAGATTTCGTGAGGAGTACTTATCTTGGTCTTGGAGTTTTTAGAATTAGACGGGTGAATATTATAGCAGAATTACACCTACGATAAAGGACACCCCTGTAATAACAAGTTAGATAAGCTTTCAAAGTTGTAATTTGCAATCTTCACAGGAAGACACTCTCCTATACTAAATGCTTGAGCAAACCTTTTTGGCCAATATTATACTTCTAACACAAGAATTTCTAAAAAGTGCCGAAAAAATTGAGTGCTAGATCAAAGAGGTATGCGTTTTCTTTAGAGGGATCCTACTTAAAATTGAACTATAACTAAAAGGGATTCGGGCGGCTTTTTTAAAGGTTGATAAAAGACAATTGGACATATCACCAGGCTTCCCCCCAAAGCACATAATTAAAGATGATAAGAAAGAATCCGGTCTAAATACGCTGTTCTCGTAGCTCCAAGCAAGAGTGTGACTAAAGTTCTAGAATTCAAAACCTACGAGCTTTCCAGCTGATATCCATAAGAGCTTTCCCAAGCTCATCCCTGGCAACAAAAGAAGTTCTTCTGAGTTATTTTCAGCTACACATTTTGTACAACTATTAAGTAAAACTTCTAAGCAATTTGTACTAAACATTTAAGAACCCTTTGTATGCCCTAACAAAACCCGTTCAATATAGAGTAAAATCCTGAATTTGTAGGTCTTTTTTGACAAGAATTTTGTAACTTAGACAGGGCTACCAGGAATTTAGAGTAAGTAGAATTTTTAAGTGATATCCCCACCACCTTTATTTTATTATTAATGTAATGAGTTAGTTTTTGAGAGTATTGTCTTATTACAGGATTTTCTTCTGTTATACAATTCCGCGGATTTACGTATACCGAGCTAGGTCAAGGGTTATCGGTACCTTCCTAAGTAACTCGATTATAAAGGGGCCCTCTAAACTAAAGGCTAATAAACTAAATTAAATCGGCGAAGTTGCTAGTAGGATATCCAGAGAACAAGAGCACAAGATTACCCACAGTATATAAAGTCTACCGCATTTTCTTCTTAGCTAGAGGTCCAGTTTAAGAAAATTTTTTGTTATATAAAAGTTTTACTAACTAAAATGGTTTTCGATGAGACTACTGCGTAAATTGCGGGACTTCCTTGCCAAAAGGGATGAGCCCCTGCTTGAAGATTTCAAGGTATTCTTTGGGTATAATGCATTTCAATCGCTAAGAAATCTAACTGCGTAATCTTTTTTTCAAAAAAAAAATCTATAACTAGAGCTGTGTATTAGAGATCATGCGCCTAAACTAAATCTATCATAACTGTAAAGACTTTTATTCCTCGAACTCAAAGCAAAGGGAGGTAAACTAAACTATTAAGCATCCTAACTAGCTTTAATTAGACAAGGAGTAGTAGAACATGGAGAATACTTTAATTAAAAAGGGCTTGCTATTGCCATGCGAAAAGTAATATTTAAAAGGGGGTTGTCTAGCTTGCTGTATTCCAAAAAGTTAGCGCTGGTTATTATTTGTTACTGATGTATCCGGGCGAGTTATAGAAATTATAGAGTTCGCTTTGCTGATTAAGCTTTTATTTACAAATGAGAGAGCGTTGGTACAGCTAAATTAAAAATTATAATTAAGCTGGGACTAAAAAACTTCGAATACAAGGACTTCCTCGTGTAAATGATATAAATAAAACATACCTAATAGGCCTTCTATTAGTGAGTAGATTGACGATTTTGTATATATACTACTTTCCTTAATTAATAATAACTCCTGGCTCATTATAGTAACTTATAAATTTGAAATTACTTATTTGACTAATTCTAAAAGGTATAAACCTATAGCTAGAGCAAGTAAACAGGGTTCCCTTTTCTTTTTTGGACTTGGTTAGTTAAATTAGGAAGAATATATTTCATAGTACGTGGTCAGATCCGGGGATAAAACTATTTATAGAATTAGAACCCATAAACCTGTAATAAAAACTGCTGAACTAATATTAATATATAGCCCTTGAATAAAGTCGAGCCCGGATATCTACCTACTACATATTGCTACTTATACTTATTTAACTTCTGACATTGAAAAAGTTAGGCAACCCAGAATCAAGGGTACACCCGCGGATTCAAATGCAGTTACTTATAGAATATACAATATCTCTTAAGCCAAACTCTCAGTACTAAACTATTCAATTGATAGAGCCAGAAAAGTCAAATACCATGCTAACAAATAAACTTAAAAGCGGAATGTATTTCAGTAATTTATAGCTTTTTAAGGTAACTCCTTCCCTTTTTTCTAGACTAAGTTTAGATTCGCTCAGAACTATCGAGAGCTATTTCTTTATTATACCTACACCTACACACACGTATTCTCCAGTAAGAATGAGAAGCCTTTTGAAGTTATTAATTAAAATTATATATACATGGAAAACTCCTTTATTTTATTTGACTGAAAGAACGAGAAAAGATAGATAGTAGGAATTGAATTCTTTGATATGTCGGTCAATCGGGGTTCTTATAAGAAAAGACTCACTCTTATATGGGATACTTTTATTACTGCCGTTCTCCTTTTAGGATTCGGATGCCTGTGGATTCGGTTCCTAGTACTACTCTGAAAAAATAGGATGGCCTCTAAATGAAAGTGAACAATCACCCCCCTTTTTAATTACCCTTATATAAAGTCAAAGGTTTTTCAAATACAACATATGAAGAGTTACTAAATAGGTGCTTCATTTTATATAACTTGGACTTAGAGTTTTTCGAGTCAAGCTGCTCTCCAAAAGCTAGAAGTTTGAATATTATTAGACATAGGATTCCATAGCTTAAGAGTTGAGGCGTTTATTCTAATCCTGGATTGAGCACTGAGAAATTCTATGCTTTAGGTTGTTTTGTTCATAAAGATCCAGTGTAGGGAGCTTTTAATACAATATACTATAACAACAAGAAGGCTGTACTGGCTATTTAGAAACTATACTTTTACAAGACAAGAGACTGACTTCCGGGTACTTTTTATTTGAGATGGCCTTACTTACTAGCTCTTGGTTTTTCCATCGAATTTTTTTTGTTTAAAAAGTGTTAGGCTTCTAAATCAGGAGTACTTCTTTCTCAAATGCAATCGTGATTCAAATTGTTATGAAGTTTCCATCAGTACCGAAGCAAAGTGCACCTATAAGCGTTCTAGTTTTTCTCTTTAAAGAATCTCCTGCAAAGGATAGTACCTCCACTTGTTACCTAACTCCGAGAATGCACAGGGGTAAAGCTCTTAGATTACTTTAAGAAGTTTCTTGACTTGCACCCAAAGTAACTCGCACAAAAGAGTGTACTAACTCCTAATAAGCTAATAAGATAGAGGGTCCTATAGGTAGGCATAAGAAAGAAATTCTGAATAAGAGTTACAAATAAGTAGGGGCGGAGAGAGTAGGCATTTATTCCAAGAAGAATCAAAACATCAGTTTGACACATAATAATAGGACTTGAACCCGTGACCCCGTCTTACATATTAGACGGGTTTATCGAGCTTTCACTAAAAGGAGGAGTCTTAATCTTAAAGCGGCTGGCTTATACCTCCCCTATGTTGATAAGAATCCTTTACTTAAGTTATACGGCAAAGGCAAAACAGTTTAATACTACTTGCATACAAAGCCGTCCCAGCACTTTACTGGACCTTTACATTAGAAAAGAGGGGTTCCGCTATAGGTATAGCTTCGTTTTTAGGTCAGGAATTCTCGAGAGGTTCTTTTAAAGACCTTACTGGAGCGGACTGGTAGAGTCCTAAGTGTGCTTCAACTTTTCACGAGTAGTAAGAAGTTTTCGGGGTATGTTATAAGGCCTTCGCCCGCAAAGAAGGATAGAACAGCATAAGTTTAGTTATTCGCTTCTAAGAGGAAGGGTTCCTATGATCCTACACCTGAGGAATGAAATAAACCACAAGACTTTCTAAGATATACAGCACTTGGGTTCGGGCCTATTAAGAGATTCAAGTTTCCAGTAAGCAGTATATGCTGGATATAAGGTATCCATGTACTATCGTAATTACCATAAATAAGAACCTTCCTCCGTTACACTACACGTATAATAAATCTTTTCTAGGTTACAATCCTCCTCAACGATTAAAAAGCAGGGAGCAGGCAAGAAGAAACCCCATAGCATCATTAAAAGGCTACAAAAAGCGGGTAGTACAACAAGAGGTATAAAACCGAGTAATAAGAAGGCTGGGTCTTAGGAAAGCTGGTCTAGCTAAGGAGTGTAGATCTAGTTAGTAAGCATAAGAAAACAAGTAAGGACTAAAGCTAGAGGTATTCTAGGTATAAAGAGTAACAAGTATGTTAATAAGGGTCTGCAGAAAAGTAAGAAGAAGTCAGTCAGTGCGGGTTAAAGGCTCTAAAGAAAAAGTCTAGGGGGTTAAGAAGCAAAGTAGGCAGTTATTGGATATAAAAGTCTCTTTGTTCTATCATGTATACTTCTTGCATTTCCCTCCCTCGCTATGATACAGTTGGGTACGGTACAATACAGTTTTCCAATCTCTACAGGGTTCTGTCTCCTCTATCTATCAGTAACAAGTAAAGCAAAGGAGGTCTTATTCTTAACAAGCAATAGAATATGTATAATACAATTAGAATAAGTATAAAGCCTTTATTTTATAGAAGTCAAAGGTAAGCTAGGAAAATCAGTCTTGTTTCCTTCAGTGCATTTCCATTACAATTCCATTACAAAGAGAAAAGGGAAGAAATAAAACTGAAGGAAAACCACTAGCTAGCGACTACTAAATCTCTTGGCTGTAGAGTCAAATACATACATAAGTATACGCACAGTAAAAAGGAAGAGGATAAAATACAGAAAATTGCACTGTAAAATCATTTTTTTTTATTTACTATATAAATAATTTAGGGCTTATTAGTATGTATAGCCGAATAGTAAGGCACCCTTTTTCTTTTTGCTAATCGATATGCAAAATGATGAATCCTTTTTAGCCACAACCGAAAACTTATCCGTAATCGCTCTTGGAATGAACGCAAAAAGTGAATTAGACTAGTACGAAAGAAGATGCAATTATTCTTAGATAAAAACTATTAAAGAAAGAAGTGGGTTCCTTTAATTCTGAACAAAGAGCAACCTTATTTAGACTTCTTAGGGTTATATCAGGACGGCAATCAAATAATACCTGAGTAGAGATATATCTGAATTAGAGATCAGTAACTTATATCTTTATTACTCTGGTCGTAAGCGAGACTCTGGCTTTGCAGAACTGGGTTTGGTAGACTGATGGTGGGTTATTCCTTACCCTTGGGACATAAGGGGTTTCCTAGTCTTCTATCTTTGCAATATTGTACAGACCCCTACCCTCTTTCCCGAAGGAATACTTGGGGTTTATTAACTAGTAATCATGTGCTTCTTTTAATAGGCCTTTGAAAAACGATGGAGTTAGCTTATGCAGTTCCTTCAAACAGAAAGCTCTACCCCTTACTTGAAACGGTTCTTACTTTCATTCTAAAAACATACCCAGTAGGTAGCTTCATTTCACTTCTAGACTTAGCTTAGAACCTTAACGTGAAGCTTGGTTTGAATCCTACATATGTTAACTAGCTAGGACCCCCAGGCTTTCCCTTATTACTTAACCGAGAACTCTAACTTTGGTGTTTGAAAGTCAAGACATTCTGGCAAGTAAAATAGATTTTTGATCGCTATCGTGCATTCATTTGCAATAGTCTAAGGAAAGTTACACGGTATTAAAGCCAAATAGCATAGCTTACACCCTAAAAGAAGTCATTCAATTTACTAGACTTCTTTACATCCTTAACTCTTCTAGTTTTACCTAGAACTAAGGAAACAGATCGGAGTCTCTCTTTAGCTACTGACTTTCAGGAAAGGTCAGGAGAGAAAACCTAACACTAAAACAAGTAGAACACGAGTCAAACCCCTTTTTACTGTCCCAGATTTGGTACTAAAACCAGCAGAATATGAAGTCTGTCCTTTCTCCATCTTTCCGTCTTGACTAATTAGGATTTCTGACTTCCATTCCCTGGAGTGTTGGTATCTACTACTAAAACCTTTGTACGAGATTCCTTTAGTCTTTAGTTCTATACATACGCTCTTTACCGTAAGCAACTCTCTTTTAAACAAAAGGAAACAAACTTTCTCCTAAATCCCTTAAGAGACCCCATACCCTTGAGTAAAAGGAGCCTTAGGACCCCTATTTTAAACGGAATCCTACACACCTATGTCCGAAATAGTACAGGAACTTCTAGAATTACACTTGTTCATAAATATATAGGAGCAACATTATAGAGTTAGACTCCTAATTCTTCGGGAAGTTGAATGTATTTCGAATACTCATGCGCATTGGGAAAAGGCGTTGTAAGTAAGCGCCCTTTCAAGAATGTTAGATTTTTTTTACGATGTATTACTTAATCAAACATAAGAGATATAATTTGTGCTATAGCTAGGGCTTCGCTCACTTGACTATGTTTCCAAAAACTTGTGTGAAATAGGGACTCGTCCTATACATGTTTATCTAGAAGGATCTTTCAATTCAGGAAATTCTTGCTTGTTGATATGTAAGTGATTTAGATTTGACAAAGGGGAGAAGGTAGGGTACTTGAATTCTGTTCTAAGCGGGCGGTTTCCTTGTTCTATCAGGTTTAGTACCTTTTCCTTTAGAGGTGATAAGATAGGGAAGCTTTATATACATAAAAAATAGAAAAGAAATTGAAATTAAGACCTATGGAACTTTTTGTCTCTTTAATAAGGTATTCCTTCTATAGGCGACACAGCGCAAGGATTCGAGAAGATCCCGTAGTTTGATGTTCTATACATTTGTTTAACCCAGGAAATAACTCATAGAGAGCTTTGGGCATTGATTACTCAGACTTATTAGACTTTAACCGGTAGGCTTATATATTTTGAAAGGGGATCCGGCTGCTTTAAGGCGTTGAGTATAGGTGTTCCAACAACTAAAAGTATAAGTTCAAAGTCCTGAAGGAGGCAGTCCTCTTATGTTCTATATTTCCCGGCTATAGTCAGAAATGAAAGTAGTTTAGAATCTAAATTTCTGACTTCTATCTAAAAGGGTCCACTTTATCCATAACGGGTATCCTCCTTCAATTCCGATTTTTCCATATTTATTTCCTAGAATTCTTGAGGTTTTCCTTTATATTCTTTTTGATTCATAAATACGGTACTAAACTCTAGAAGGTCCTATAGCTAAAGGGGTTTATTTATTAAAGTTGAAAAAACACAATAGTATAATTATATAAACTAGTAGTCTAATCTAAACCAGGAGGAACAAGAATCCTTCTAGAATACAAGGAAACCCCCCGCCTTGTAGGGGCCTCTGCAACATGTAAGTACTCTCTCCAATTCTTTACTTTGGTACTTTTATTAGAAGATATCTAGAAAAGAGGATCCCTACAACTTGTTTACATTGGAGAATTCAAGCCCCCAAACCAAAAAGGAATTTAGAATCACTTAAATAAAGAGAATTTTTTGTTTATGCGTACTCTTAAAAAGGGAGGAATTAGTAAGCGAAAACAGACTTGAGAGGGTCTATTAGTCGACCCTTTTTATTTTAGCGAATTGAAATCAGGTAGATTTACGTGCGTTTAGAAGAAAAGTCGTAGGTTCAAATCTGCGCTGAAGTCTCTTTTTAGCCCTTAAGGATACCCTTCTTTTGAGTAAGGGGTGCATTTGTAGTAATCCAGTAATGCGGGATAGGAATCTATAGCTAAAAGCTGCCGACCGTCTCTAAAAGCATAAGGCAATGAGGAAATACCCTTGACTATAACAACTAATAAGACTCTATTTGCTAACTATCTAAAATATAGCTATAATATAGGATACAACTCCTATCAAGAAGGTATAGGTATCAAAGACTCCTAAATTCAAGAAGGCATAATAACTCAGTTAAGTGAAAAGCTAGGGATAAATAGAATTGAATTTGAAAGTTGAAGTCTGTATTTCAGGGTCTTATAGTGCTTTAACGCCCAAGATTAAGAGTGCAAAATCAAGTGCTTCTGGTTTTAAGCTATGAGTTTTCTAGTCAGTCAGTTTCTCTTTTGTAGGTACCTTTGTTTACGATTTCAGATTAATAAGCAATGAATTTACTGAAGTCAAGTGAAAGAGTCTGTATTTTCTAAGGTTAGTATCCTCATTATCGATAAAAGTAGGGAACAAGAGGAGTTTACCATACTTCTAAATCTTTCAGTACATATACTCTAGCAGTTTTGAACTAATAGTAAATAAACAGGTAGCTTGTTTTCTATATGTAAGGATGCTCTCTAGATGATATATAAGAATTCCTGAAAAAGTCAATCAAAGAGTTTGTTTTTTAGGGACGCTGCTTTCTTGATGTCCTGCTTGCTATACAGAATAGGTATCACTTTTTAGATCTATTTCATCTGCCTTTTTAAGAAACTCTTTTATATTGAATAAGGGCTTTCTGACTTAACTATCTAAGGTTTCAACTAGGAACTAGGTCTGTAGCTTTAAATGTTTAAGATATGGGGAGGCTCAAGGAATTTCCTTTAAGTGAAAGTCTGCTTAAGATTACTATCTATTAGACTCTATATTATTAAGCTAATTTATACTAAGATAGAGTAATATACTACTGTAGCTGCAAGTCCCTGAAGTATATAAGAAACTAGAGAAGTTGAGTCAGGCAGTTTATTCTATGTTTTCGAGGAGTTACCGGATAATTGTAAAGAATATTGATGCTAAAGAGCCCTAAATTTCGAGTAAGTCAAGTGAAAGTCTGTACTATACTGATACTACCTTAAGAGTTGCTTATTATTGTCATTTCCAGTACCAAGGCTTTGCTGTTAGACATAGGAACTACATACACTGTAGCTATCATTCGTCTTTTATGGGCTATAGATTTCACTGTTTGTAGTATACTTAGTTAGAGTGGCAGTAGAAGATACACCTATTGCAAGGTAAGTAATATAAACTGTAATTCCGGTAGCTGTTTTCTAGTCTGTATCTTGGTTAGCATTTCCAATAGATCAATTTGGTAATAGTTTACCTTAAAATAGGAGGGATGTACTTAATAAAGAGTTACTTTTATTTGGTGAGTGTTTCCAGTCTAGTCTATCTAGCTTTCACTTCTTTGGGATTCCAAGACAAGTCAATTCAATCAAAGGTTTCTAATTCTTATCTTAATCTTGGAAGCTGCTGTCTACAAAATAGAGATATGATCCATATAGTTTCAGGTCCAAAGCCCATATTAACAAAGTAAGTAAGGTAAGTAAGGAATTTGAAATATAGAAAATCTAAGTAATTCTAAAACTTTGGAAGAATTGGAAATATAAGAAATTCCCAATCCCCATTTTAATGAGTTAAATGTACAAAAGCTTAATTAAGGGGTTACCTTAACTTCAACTTCAAATAAAAGACATTATAAAACTTCGGAAAAGGTTATTCGGTTTCATTTGTATTAAGAATCATTAGCATATTTTGAGAGTATTTACTAGAAAGGGGTTTCTTATGGGATGGATTTCTAAGTGGGTCTGGTAAGGAGAGTCTCTCTGCTATGGGTATTGCTTCTACAGCGACTTTCTGGTTGGCAGCTATGGCTCTGGTTAGGGCTCCTTGCTTGGGTATTGGTTCAGCTATTGTGGGGTTAGACATGCTATCAAGTCTCAAACAAGTAAGTCAAAGTGAGAGTTTTCCTTTTTAGGTACCTGGTTTTCATTTAATCTGGTTAATTAATAAATTGTAGGCAAAGACTTCTCACTTTTCAGTTTCAGGGCTAAGCGGGGCATTATCCTTTATTTTTTACGGGTTTTAGATAGAAAGCCTTTATGTGCTAGAAGTCTCTAAGAAGGTATAGCTCCAAAAGCTAACTCTCAAGTCAAAGCTGGGATGGGTGTCAATGAAGTCAGCAAGTTCGTGGGTGTTTCTAGTAAAAGTTAAGCAATGAATTTCGGTAAGCTATTTCAAGGTCTGAAAGCAGGCCTATACAATCTAGACAAGACAATTGGTAATAAAAGCAAGGCTAGAAGTACAAGCTGTAAGAGAAGACCCACCAAGAAGTAAAACAAGGGATAGCTCCTATCCTATAAGTATTTCAAGTATTACTGATTTCCTGGTAAAGAAGGTTTAAGCTCAACAAGTACAAGTGAGAGTCTGTCTTAAGGGGCATTTTTGGGTTTTCTAGTTTTTGAGTCTTTAAATGATAGATAATTTTCAAGTCAAGTTAAGAAGTAAAATCATAAGTTAAAAGAATATGAAGTTGGTTAAATAAGCAATGAATTTACAGCCAGTAAGTAAAAGAGCTTCCTGATAAAGATATCAATTGAGGGGTAATACAAGACATTAGCGAGAGGCAACAATAAGACAGGCCTTTCTCCTCTAATCTCCAGCCAATTTGAAGGTCCTAAGAGTTTTAGAGGTCTTTATTATAGCGAAAGAGATTGCAGAAGTCACTAAGAAGTCAGTTTCTAGGTTATCTGAGAGGTCTTTAACCAAGTCCTTTATATTATAAGATAGCCTGGTAAATCCGTAAATAGAAGTCTGTTTTCTCTTTACTTTTCAATCTATAGATATCACCTATAAAATCTCCAATATAGACAGTCTATATAAGAAGTCGTCTCCGGACTTGATGATATCGTCCTGGTATCCAGATTTTCCGTTTTTTTGCGATAGTTTTGGTCTAAAATAGAAGAGATGTGTTACTTCTTTGTCTCTAATCTGTTAATAATCGGGTACTCTTGGGCTTAAGTTAACGAAAGTTTTGCCTTAGTGTAAAATCCGCTGATGCTAGTAAACGAATCAAATATTAGGGGATAGAGAAAGGCCTTAAACACTGCGTAGTACCTAAAAGCTTTCTTACTACTTTTCTAACTAAGCGGCTCTATCTCTAATTTGTAAGAAAAAAGCTTAAGAGGGCTTTAGATGAGCCCTACTTAAGTCAACCTACCCCTAAACTAACTAAAAGGGACCCATGGGCATCAACAAAGGAGAATATCGCTCGTCAAATTAGTAATAGAATATAATGACTTCTTTTTATCACTGTAAATACGTGACCAACTCCACGCAAAATGGGTGCGCTTATAGAGTGATCGGTTTACTTCTAATTTTCCACAGTGTACCTGATCTGAATTGCTGGAACTAGCTCCTCCTTAACTGTGCAGAGATCTAAGCTTTTACCGAGTAAGGTTTAATATTACACTATAAGAAAGAGCTCATTTCATTTATTAAAAGCAAGCGCCGGAGTAGAGTGATAGCTAAATATATGAAAACTCCTAGGTATAATAAAAAAGGATGGGATACTTACTAATATAATAATAGAGAACCTAATATAATACAAGAAATAAATACTATATAGTTTAGGTTCTTGAATTACAACATCTGTGGTCAAAGAATCAACAATATTACTGTACTTTTCAAACTGAATTACTAATTTCCGTGGTAAACTCCCGTACAATATAGATAAATACTAATTTCAGAAAAAAAGGAATACGCACTTTTGATAAGGAAATCTATCATAATTTTTGATATCTAGTATATAGGATATAGGGTCCTGTATTTTGAATAGAAATGAATTCTTAATTAGAAGCTTATGCCCAATTTCGGGGACCTGTTTACTGCTTTGAATAGTTTCCTTTTCTATTTACTTCACGAGTCTCTGTTCGCTTCGAACCCATGATATTTAGGTTCGGAGGTATCTGTTGTAACAGCCGGACCAAGCGCCTTTTCTTAAACGGTTTGAAACTAGGTAAGACTTTCTCGTATGTAATGACACGACTAGTATTCTTTAATATATGACGAAAAAGTGAATTAGTCTATGCAGCAAGAGCAAGAGGGACACACTGGAATGTGGTAACTTAAGCCAACTTCTCTTTATTAGATATAAATTCGATACTAGCGGAGTCTGACTAATATTTGGCTGAGTAGCTTCATACTAATACTTATTGAGCCTTCTTTTAAAAGCGAGATCTATCAACTTCCCCTATAAAGTTCATAGTGGGGAGTAATAAAGTGTTAGTTCAAGTATAGAGTATGCAGGTTCAAATCCTAACATATTGCTTAGGGTCCTTCTTTGTGGGGACTTCGGTCTCTTTTGTAAATAGAATTGAACATGCTTGTAAGAAGTAGCTGCTCTTAACTGGATTTGATTGCTGCAACTTTAATAAAAGCAGGCCTATTTCGTTAGTTCAAACTTTACAGAAAAGAAATTCTAGTTAGTCATTGAGCGGCGGGTAGGAAACAGCTCTTTATTTCTGGCTCTACTCTTTTTTGTGTAAACTTTCTTAATAATAGATAAGGAAATCGTTGACAGAAAACTCGTTTATAATATACCGAGAACCCTTATATTAGGGAGAGTAGGTTCTCAGCTTCAAACAGCCCTCGATAAGCTGCATTTATTCGAGCAAAAACCACGTTTGCTTTGATATCTTTTGAATATGATAGAAAAAAGTCAATCGCAATTTCTGATGTACCTTTCGGCTTTATGCGCAACATTTAACCGAGATTCTGAAGTAAGTAGTAGAACAGAAGGATTTCAATATCTTCTTGTATAACTGGGCATTCAGAAGGAAAAGTGTATAATTATAATTCCTGCAATCACATAACATAAAACCCCCTAGCTTATCTCTTGATTATGTCCACGAAATTCCTAACCTTTATGATTGCTAACTTGTTCCTTTTCAAAGATTATAGTCAGACTTTTCTACCCATTTTCACGCAAATCTACGAGTGAGGGAGCATCTAACAAAAGGGGGTCTTTTTAGTTTTGGAATACTTTTAGTGAGTCATTCAAGTCTTGTGACATACTTATAAATCTTGTTTTTTCCGATCCGATACTTAGACTCTTCTTCAATAGTATAACTTTTTTCTTACAACCTGTAACTGCACTCTTCAGTAGCCTTATCTTTGCTACCTGTAACTATCTTTACTTTGTACCGGAAATCCTTAAAAAACTTTATACTAGAATCTGAGATAAAAGGGCACTAGCCCAGCTAACTTAAAAACCCCAAGAAAAAAGGAGACTAAGCCTCTTGCACTTATTACCTAATAAAGAAATTGGTTAAGAAGCTCTTCCAAATATTTGCTCTTAG
Organism: Pelargonium exstipulatum; assembly: GCA_036897565.1. NCBI lineage: Eukaryota > Viridiplantae > Streptophyta > Magnoliopsida > Geraniales > Geraniaceae > Pelargonium > Pelargonium exstipulatum. Next base: position 91,553 of record JAYMTG010000007.1, on the reverse strand, counting down.
AGGGCTTACCCAGGCTTTCTAAAGCTCATTACCAGCTGTTAAGTCTGGAAACTACTGTAGACTTGTAAATAGAGCTACTTGTTAATAAATTGACCTTAGGTTTGATCTTACTTATTTCAAGGGCAGGAAAAGTACTAAACATGAAAGTAAGCCCTTTGTTTGAGTTTACCCTTTTTATAGGTATAGCAGTTTCAAGCTTATTACCTCTTGTTAGAGTTGTTCTTATCATTTCATTAAAAGAGAACCCTGAGAGGAGTTAAATAAGAGTCAATTCTTAAATTCTCTTTCTTTTTTTTGTGAAAGTGTAGAAAAGGGTAGGACTTTTGCTTATATATAAATAAGAATTCTCAATTTCTTTTGGGTCGATAGACAAGTAAAAAGCACTTATAACTTTTCCAGCTATATGAATCCTACCTTTTTCATTCTAAAACAGGCTAGAAATTGAGACCTTACAGAGGAGAAGCCCACTTAATTCGTGTTCAAATTTCTACAACGAGAAAATGAATAAGACCCTTTTTCTTAGTATAGCCAACCCTAAATTTCAAAAAGTAGGAGACATATAACTGGAAAGTCAATAAAACTTCATTTTCTTAAGGGGAGTTTAGCTTAGCTAGACTGAGAAGGAATCCTATAGCTAAAAAAAGCAGTTACTGTAAATTACTGAGGCTATTCATTTAGAAATGAAAAGCATTCCTTAAAGTCTAGTAAATATAGGTCCCAAATGGTTTAAGAGGTAAAAAAAAAGCTTAAGAGGCAGCTGAGCCGGTAATAAAAGGTATTCTATAAAATAGCTTAGATAGGATTTGGAAAGAATTGATCATCTTGTTTCAAGTGCATGCTTTTTAGTATCCATATGAATACTCTAATTGATGCCAAGTAAAGTTCAAGAATTGAAATGGAGTGCCAAAATGAAAGTCCTGTCATCTTAGTCAAATTGAGTTTAGGGTTTCTAGTATCCGAAATCGAGGGTAACATTGAGAGTACAAAAAGTCAATATTAGAATCACTTAGAGAAAATAGACTTTGAAATCCAACCTTCTTTTTTACGAGTACTCTCTAATTATGTTGGTATATATTTTTGAAAGTGTACGTTAAGTTATGACAAAGAAAAGTACGTCAACCCTAACTTGAGATTGTGTACGCAGATTCGAATCTGATTATCTCAGCAAAGAGTCTTTTCTAAGCGCTCTGAGGAAAGGTCTAATTCATAAGCTAGAGAATTGGAGTCTATCTCTTAAGAATTTCTGTGGGATACGAGGTAGGGGTAGGAGTAAGAAACAAGTTTCCAATAATGGGATAGAACTGAGGGCTTAGGTCTAGTGTTAGGCTGTTCTGCAAGGTATAGCTCAATAGACTCCTAAGAAAGGTAAAAGTAAGCTAGAGAAAGGGAAGATCTATCTGGGTCAGGAAGTGAGGTATAGCTCCTAGTCAGTTAATAGGGCCAATCCTAAGAGTAAGAGAAGGCTGGTAGCTAATCAGTGAGGAGGTATTTCTGGCTCTGAACAAAGTGAAGAGGGAGGGTGTAGCTTGGATCCGAAGAAACTGAGGAGGAGAGTTCTAGGGGTATTATAGCTCTAAGGAAGATACACAGGGTACGGGAGAGGTCTCTAACCCGGGCAAGGAGTCCGCTTTATTAAGAGCAAGAATTCCAGTTTTTTGTATTTCTCAACAAAGAACTAGAGCTTAGTCCTTTAAAAGTAAGGGATGGAAAGGCTTGGTTTTGTGCTTATTTACTTGTCTCAATTGCTTTTTATTTTATGCTTACTTTTATTTAAGCTCTTTTCTTGAAAAATTCATTAGTATACACAAGATAAGAAGTAATAAAGGAGATCTCTCTTAATTATACTAGGGATCTCTTTCTATTCTTTCTATGTAGAAAGACTTATAAAACCTTATCAATTTCTAAAAAAAAAGGGTTCCCTAACCCTTCGGACTCGAACTCCCGTTTCTAGAGTCTTTTCTATTCTGCTTTAAACTCGAATGAAAACAGTCAACTAATAGAGAAGAACTTCTGATATATGATTGGACTGAATATCTTACTCTATTTTGTGGAGAGTACAAGTAAAAGCTCTTTCTTTATTTAAGTCATTTTCATCCCCTTGTTTATAAGATTAATTAAAAAAGCTTAAACTCGAAGGTAGGAAAAAGAATGAGAACTGACTCAACTCGGGAAGACTGTTTTAGCGTGACTCTGAAGGAACTGAGGAGAAAGCCTATTATAGTATGAAAGGAAGCGAAGAGTTGGGCTTTATTGCTGGCATCTTGAATGACTTATATAAAGAAGTGTTTTTTGAAATCAGAGGTCACCGATTATCTCGTTGATTAGTTAGTGACAGATTCTGGTCTTACATCTTGCTTTTCGTTTCTTGCCCTCTCTCTTTCTCAGTCACGTGGTAATACAAATCAGAATCGGTTAGACAAGTAAGGGAATCCAGTCGATATAGGTAATTTGTCCAATGTCTTAATCTTAGTCCGTGGGTTTTTCTTTTCTTGGCTAATGGAAGTCAACTCTTTTTCAGTGATCTAGCTTCTTATCCAGTGAGTTACTTTCCTCTGATCGGGGGTGTTTGTCTTACTCTCCACTTCGTTCCTTACTTTCTTTGAATGAAACTCTTTTTCCTGGAGCCAGTATCTTATGAAGCTCCGCAGTTAATAAATATAGATTGAAATCCAACTTTTTGGTAAGTTTAGGTTATCTTTTCGAAAGGCATGTCTATTCCCTTTTGTATTCAAGTCTTACAATTGATTTGTACTAGAATATCAAGTCAAGAAATCTCGCAAGGTTCCTTTTATCATGAGTTCACTTTTCTACAAGTAGGTACTCATTCTCAGGGATTTGAGTACTAAAAAGCTAAATAATTTAGGAGCTCCCTTCCTTTCCATTTCCAAAGAAAAAAGCAGAGATTCTTTTATTCAAAGTTTCTCTACTATAAATAGACTACCAATAGAAAAAGTGAAAGAGCTAGAAAGTTTTCCGTATATAAGAGTTTGAAGTTACCCACCCTAATTACATTTTATGATATTAAGCAACTTCATAAAATTATGGATAAATTCCCGAGTGTCTTAGGGCCTTGGGTAGACAAAAAAGAAATCTTACTTTGTACCGTGGGTTCAAGCCCGTTCAATTTACAAAGCTCCTTAAAAGTTTCTTTTGTTGCTATGTTGAAAAAGTAAAAAAGTATACAAATTTTGTATTATCGAGTCGAAGTAAGTATCAATTTAGGACTAGGTTAGTAACTTCAGGTTCCGGTGGCAAGAAATCCTTTTTGACTATATTATGAAATGAAAGCTAGCTGAGTTAGTTAAAGAAATAAACAGAGGTATAGCGTTACAAGTCGATCCTTAGTGTATTCTTTATTACTGGTATACTAGTATATAGTGGGAGTTAAGGATTTATAGCATGTTCAACCAGCATTCCTTATGTTTGCTCTACCAGCTGAGTTATAATCCCACAAGGTATTGTGCTTTACTATAGGCCATTGAGATTCTTAAATTAGATTCTTTCTAAACTAAGAAGGGTTTTTGAAAAGGCATAGGACAAAGGCACTGGGGGAGTTCTTTCTTTAATCTCCACAAGAATTATACCTCCTTACCTTTACCGAGTTTTTGCCAAATTACTATCTCAACTATATATCCCATTAGATTAGAAAATCTAGGTTGCCCTTATCTGATTCAAGAATTAGTGCCATAAACATAGAAACCAAAATATGCTAAGATAAAGGAGGTCTCTTTCTCACTTAGGTTTTAGAGAAAGAACGAAAACAAGACGTAAGCTCAAAAGGACACCGATGCATGAGACACTTACACTTATTAAGCTGCAGTCATTTTATTTGCTAGGGTGATTACTTGTAAGGCAACAAAAAGAGCTCTAAAGGAGGAATGAAGCAGGGTTATTCCTAGGAAATATCTACAATTATTTAGATAATTTCAAGAGTCCCCCTTTTACGGTATCTTTTCGGTATACTGCTTTGTTTAGATATTCCTAAGTACATCCCTGCTAGTATTTCTTTGTTAAGAACTGAAAAAGATGATAGAAATTCATATGGCGGATACCGTAGATTTTGGATTCTCTAGGCTGGACGGCCCCTAACTAGTAGATAGGAAATTACCTTTATTACATATATTTCACAACTCCTAAGCAAACTAGATCTGATCTATATGAGTTGGACTACGTATGAATTCCGTTAGACAGTGGTTGGTTTACCCGCATTTCTGTTACTCTTACAATTCATTAATTAATGGACTCTCCCATCTAATACCAGATTTTACGGTGTATACGCTAAGTTGGTGAGAAAAAACCCTTGAAAATGCGGCTAGTAGACGCGGACTATTAATGAAGTTAGGTAGTGTGTTGAATATTTTTTCCAAGCTAAAGCTTTCCTTTACTTTGCCTACGAGATAATGAATAAGAGTTTATATCATAAGTTTCTACTTAATATTCCTAGAATAAAGTGCCAGGTTAAGCATAAAAAGGGGACTCGATAGTCAACTAGGGTACTTGGAACCCCCTTAAAGGGGATTGCCATAAGGGAATAGTATTACTTACAAAAGTTAAATCAGGAGTATTCCTATTCTTCTCTGTAGCTAGTAGAGGGAGAGCCCTAATAGAGAATCTATACCCGACTGGAGTGGAGGAATCCAGAGGCATGTTAATACTATATAATATATAGAACAGTCATACACTTATATCAGCAGCCTCTTGTTGACTGCTTCTTAATATCTCTAGCTTTCTTTCTTATAAAATCCATTGCTTAAAAGCATTCAATCAGAATGAAGGAAACCCCATCTAGTTTTATTTATATAAGATTCTCTGCGATCCTAAGAAGCTGAAGAAAGAAAAGATCTTTTAAACCAAACCTTTAAGAGCTCCCTGTGACTGACTACCCAAACTAACTAAAGTAAAGATCCCCTTGTTAGATTTATGGATTTAGAATTTCCTGTATGCCCTAGGACTAGAAGGGCTCGAAATAGCTTGTTTCCTAGTGAAATCTTCTTGCCATAGAAAGACTCCTTTTCATTTTATACACTCCCCTCCAGAATTCAGTAAGCAATACATAAGGGACACTCCTTACCTCTTTTTTTCTATCTATTCTAGCAGTCCAGTTTCGAGATGTAACTTGGTTCGTTCTAAAGGAGCTTCTATCTGCTTCTATCTATAGTGTATTAGCTCTCATGGGTTCCTCTATCTGGGTTTAGCTCATTATTTTCTTTTGTGAAATGTAAGCCTTTAATGCAGGCTGAAGAGTACCCGCCAATCAATCCTATCAATCTTACATGATATTTCGTTTTTAACCCTTTTGAGGGGCTAAAACGAGTTTAGGAATCCCAAATATTTCTACATTAGACAAGGGTATTTTACTTATAGGAGGACTTAACGGCACCGGTTAGTGAAGAAAATACCAAACAATTTTATTTATAAAAGGGATACTGCAACTTGTACCAAAAAAAGCTAAGGGGTTTCCGACCGCCCAAACAAGGAAGGGCTCCCACTTCGTAGTCATTTTAGGAGTTTCTTTTAGAATTTTTAGAAGTAATTCCGGTTTTTTGATACTTATATCTTATACACAAAAAATTGTTAGGGAGTAGAAGACACTAGAGTTCCTTGTTGATTGCCTTTTAATTCAATATCGGTTTTGGGTAATACTTCTTTTGTTATTTATTATTTATTATTAGAACGTGCCTCGCTAACCTGTGAATAGTTTTCTACTATTCACAAGCAGGGGTAATTTATTGTCAAAGTAAAGATTCTAGTTTCTGTTTTTATGTCAAACGACTTTGAGTAAAAGGGAGAAGTATTAAGTTAAAGCCTCCGTTTCGAAAAGCAAGGGAACCAAGCATTTCAAATAGTACACGGACCTAAAAGCAAAATTTCGAGAAAGAAAAAGTACTCCTACTCCTAAGAAATACCTCGCCAGTAAAGTCTAGAATATTTTACCTTACAAAGAACTCTCGTTTAGCCTTCCAAATTACGTAGTTTTACTGGCTCGAGGAATACGAGTTCCTTTTTAATAGGAATAGAAGTTCCGTTTTAGTACTTTTTATAACTTAAAATTTCGTTTCGTAGAAAGCCAAAAGCAGTATGCCCCCAATTTGAGAAAGAGGATCTACTATCCACTGAAACTCGCATTTTGGTCCAATTAAATAAAAGGATCCCTATAGTAATGCTTAGCTTCTTATGTTCTTTTTCATTTCGTGTAATTCAGGCTAATAGCTAAAAATCTCTTGATTTCTAGTAGAACTTTAGTTAATATAGATGTTACCTTAGCAGCAAACAATTTAAAAAATGAATAATCCTTACAATAAGGACCCCGTATTATATATATTAGAATATTAGAGTTATGCAAAAAAGGGGAATCTTGGAGTAGCACTAACTTAATTCAAATGTTTTTATAAAAGTCATGAACCTCTAAATATATTCAAAAAGAAAAGATTCTACTTGTTTTTGGAAAAAAAAAGGTGAGGCTAAAATCAAAAATGCAAGGATACAGTATTCAATATGGGAATTCTCACAGGATTTCTTAGACTTATACGTAGAAATTATGACATTTGTTTATTTATGTAAGCGGGGCCCCTTTATTATGTGAGTATTTCCTTGCTAGTAGTTTTTAATTTAGGTTCGGAGGAAAAGTATAGTGTATAGTCTAGGCATGTATCTTCCGAGTACTAAATTAAAAAAAAAAAAAGAGAAGGGTTGTAGAAAAAACTATTTTATATTGTTATGCAGAGTGATATGCCGGGGCTTTCTTTTTATGGGACTTTCTTGCTTCTCCATACAGGTGGGGTTACACCAAATAAGTCTAGTTAGGATTACCTTTTACTCGTCAATTTATGAATATTTTTCAGTTATGATTTATAATAAGGTGGTAATTTGTGTCCGCCAATGCGAGTTAGATTCTATTGACATGCTGAATAGTATTAAACTGTATTGAGTTAGTGAGTTCAAGATTCCTTGGGATATGGTGTTGGAATTTCTTGAAGAGGTTTTTTGTGTAAATATTTAATAACAGGTTCTTCCCTGCTCTTTTTTATAAAAAGCTCAGTTATTGCTGTATTATTGGTTTAGTACTAACCTAAAAACAAGAAAAAAGTAAAAATAGATGGATGTTGGCTATGAAGAATCAGAAAGCGGGTATGGTAGATATTAAAAAATTTATGAATAAGAAGTAGTTTCTATTTCTGGATAAAGGTTTAGGTATTAAGAGTATAAGTGATAATAACATTAGAGTTATTATCAAGAGTTAAGGATATACTGTTAAGAGTGTAAGAAAAATCTTAACAAAAAACGGAAGTGTTTTTACAAATCAAGAATTTTAGAGTATCTTCCATTATAGGGTCTAGCAGGAACTTGAATCAACAACATTTAATAGCCTTTTGCGGGGTGCTCTACCGCTTGGGATTCTAGGGGGAGCAATACAACTAAATAAAAAGGAACTTACCAAAAGATTTTGGAGTTTATTACATACGCGTTTTTAATTACGTATATACAAAAACTTATTCGTTTTGGATTAGCTTGCAAGACTTTCAAAGAATACTACTGAAAGGGAGCTCTTACTTTTGGGATGTAAATTAGGGTTGGTATAGCGGTGGACTTTTAACCTAACAGCTGCAGGTTCTAGTCCTGCTTTCTTAGTTCCTCTTTCTATGACTTTAGTTACTAGAATCCCAAGATTGCTGTTATTTTTAATCCAAATAAAGTTTTTAGTGATACTTTAGAGTATATGTTTTACAATGTCTTTTAGTAGTAAAGTGTATCGTTATGTTCTTTTTTAGTCTTTTTTAAAAAGCAGTAAAGCACTGGTTAGTTTGATCGGCATGTAACGGGGTTGGAGCTGTACAAATTTCTATGATAAGAAAGCGTAGGCAGCTTGATTGGTTACGGTATATTTGAGTACAGAAAGCGTAGGGAAGCAATTGGTAATAAGAATTTCTGACTTGATTTTAGAGGAATAAGACTCTATTTTTGAAGGAGTGTTTGTACGCTTTTGAGTAGGCAGAATTGTACATAAAAGGCTCAAATCAAAAGACTTAAAAGGAATAGCCTAGGGAGTTCTAGATATGCTTTCTTATGTTCGGAGTAAGAGAAAAACCTTGAGTAAAAAGGCATTCCCTAAGGAATTATACGCCGTATTTTAGTAGTGAAAAACAGGGAGGAACCTTGTGTATTACTTAGGACTTGAGATACTATTGTGATATGTCTAGATCTATTTTACCGGGGTCCCATTAGGCGGTAGTACTCCTCCTATCAAGTTCGCGTGACTTGAAATGAAAGACTCTCGAGAAAAAGAGGATTGCTTATTCAATGACCACTAGTTTAATATTACCTAGAGTAAAGAGTAAAAGAGATAACTTATGCATTTTGGTATGTAATTGACTTAACTATAATAAAGCCCACAAAAGTGGACCGAAAGCTTATAATTAGACACCCCCTAATAGTTTTTGGTGACATCCTTACTTGCTTACCCACTTTTCTAGGGACCCTACGGAGCCCTTTTTGAACTCTAGAATTGATTCTTGGTATAAGAATACACAAAGTGGTATTTCAAATCTTTCACGGGGTGCTTTGAATCTATGATCTTACATTTTCTATCAACTATCAAAGACCCGGGACCTTTGGTGGGAATATAGGGTAGCAGAAAATCCTCTAAAATGAAACAAAGGGGACACTTTACTTTTGGTAAGACGTATACAATCGTTAGTTAGAACAATATATCATTCAAGATCTCGAAAAGGAGAGCTTAAGTATTTGGCTGTGCAGTGTCATAAGGATTTATTAAAGTGGGGTTCTTTTGATTAAGAGTACCGAAATTCTTTAATAATATGAATCAGAACTGGGGATAACTGGGTTTGTACCTCAAGATTTATTTGTGTATTACTCTACTGTGACTTCTCTTTTTTGATGGTATCTATACCCCTTAAGAATCCTCTTATCAAGCCAATACAGAACCCCTCGGTGTGATGAGCTTGCATATTTGAGTCAATTTAAATTCTACGATCTTCCCTTAGTATTTCATATTTCTTGAATTTAGTAAGTACCAAAACTGTTCCTATAAAAGTGAATCCTGAATCTATGAAATTCTATATAAGTTTCTTTTTTTGGAGGAGTCCTTATTGTTTATTAGCTTCACTTTTCTCCTTTGAATATTCATAGAAAATAGACTCGTTTTTATCAAATTCAGTTAAAAGACTGTGGTAAAAAAAAAAATAACACAAAATTATTATATCCTATTTCCTTTTTAGTGGGCTACCTTCTGTAATATTAAATACGGGAAGTATGTAAGTTTTTGTTACTTTATTTTATTTCCCAGGATGGGACTGACTCTGATCTAAGAGTGTGTTATAAAGAGGGGTTACCAGATACCTATATTCTAGATTTAGTATAGAGCAATGCGACTCATAATAGGGGCGCCCAGGGGAAGTCTGTCTTACTGTCTTATACGATACTTTTTTTTTAATGTTAGTTATAGAAAGAATTGATTTAAAAATAGGTATTCAGACAACTCCCTTCGATCCTATTCATAACTTATTGGGATCCTCGGGAGGAATTCAAGATCGGTTTCTTAAATCTCTCTAAAAGGTACCCCCAGCTCAGCTACAATTATTGATTAAATGGTTGTGGGTTGAAAACAATAAGTTTTTTGAGTGATATGTAACAACCCTCTCCAAAGCATCACTTAGAAGAGGTTAGGACGAAGAGAGGCCGAGGCCCCTCTAATATTTTATTAAGGCCAAACAAGGGCGATACTTATAATCAGCAGTCGAAAAAGATAGCAAAACTGAGTATAGCTTTACGGATATCCCAGGAATAAACTAAACTTTAAAGTAAATTGACTTGCTTGAGAGAAGAGAATCCCATGTATTTAGTACCAAGTAGAGGGTTACACAGACCTTCAAAAGCTTCTCGTTTAGTTTATATTAAGGAAAATTCCATAGAGTAAGAACCTAGGTATAAAGAAGCAGGTCAATAAGAAATGTTAGTTATGAAGGTTAAGCAGATGTTGGGTATAACGTAAGTAGATATATTTAGAATATTTATAAATAAAGTCAATTCCAGTATTCTTTCTTTATCCGTAGAATGGAATCCAGAAGAAGTAAAGTTGAATTTATTGATTTAATAAGGTTTCTTTGTTGTCGAAAATTTTATATAATATAAGAGAAGTTTCAGTGCAATATAGTTCTAAGAAAATAACGATTACTTAATTAGATTAATTAGAAATCTAATGTCCTACAGAAATGACGGATAAACTACTAGCATCAAGGGCTCATTTTTGAATACTTTCTTACTCTTATAAGTCAATTCTATTCAAAACTTTCTAAACTTGCCTAGGTAGGGAAACCCTTGTTATAAGGCAATGCTGATACTAAAAACTAAGATTAATAGCTATAAATGTTTATTTTATTCTACTAGCCTATGAAATAACCCCTGTCTTTATGTAATTTAGGATCTCGTGTAAAGTATATATATTTGAGTCTCGTTTTAGCTCTATTATGTATCTAAAGAGTACTTTGTTAATAATTTATTAAAGTAGAAGTGCGCAAGAAAAGAGTCATAGTTTCAAGCAAATATAGTAGGAAATTTGAATTCCCAATTTCTTAACTTCCTTATTATATTGTAACCTTTCAAAAGGGCTCCCTTCACGATATCTCTATATTTGGCTAGTACTTGGCTTGAACCCGCGGAAGCGAGAATACCCTTATGTGTTCTAACAGTCTGTAACTTCCCATAGCATAGTTAGCTGCGTAATACATGGATTTCTTTCTCGGTAGAGCACTAGTAAAAAGAGTTACAAGGACAAGGTTCAAGTTCTATTGACAGAGGCTAATTAGGAAGACTTGAAGTATAGTTTTTAATAGAAATGTAGAGCATGTATCTTTATCCAGCCCTTTCTTAGTAGTTTTTGTTTTATTGAAGGTCCTTTTTCTCCCACTCTGATATCCGCTTAAATGGTTTATAATACATAATACCTTGAATTTTACTTAGGGCACACAAATAGCTTACGCATATCTTCCTAGTTTCGCTCGGTACTCCATTTTGAGTCTATAAATCTTCTCTTTTCTGCTCATTAAGATAAGAAGGATTGTGAGGAGAAAATGAATCAAAGTCTCGGATAGGACAAAAAGAAAGGGTTCCTATATACTTTTAAACCAAAAACTTACGTCATCCAGGATATTGAAGTGTTAGCAATATTATTGATTACCCTGGTAAATAAAGTATTGATATAACAGGAATTCGTCTTATTTTTTGGTGAGCTAAAAAGAAAGTTCGAATCTATGAGGAGACCTTTATGTAAGGCTCTATTAATAAGGGGCTCATATGCCCCAGGAATCTCAATACATGTGAAGTGTGGGATATGCGTTATAACCAGGAGAAGCGACGTCTAACACGTTTTACGGTAACACTTAGATAGAAGATTGAAGTTCAACAACCCTCGTGAGCGCCCCCTCTTTATCAATTTTTATCGATAATTTTAGCTTTCATAATTGGGATAATTCCCTTTGCATTTTTGATGAACAAAGGACAAATCACTCAAAAGAAAAGACTATTTTCATTATAATCTCCAAACAGCTTAGAATACTGAAAAAGGGTCTGCTTTTACTTTCAGTTTCAAAAAACAAGGCCGAAGTTACTATCTAGAATGTCTTTTATTGCCAGTTTGGCTGCTTTTTTGGGGTATACTGAACTGGGATATTCAAGATATTATAGAGCCCTTTTTACTCTAGACTGACCTTTAGTAAGGAGTACTAAATGAAATGTAGACAAAGGTCCTTGCTAAGCTAAGTTTTGTTAACGAATTCAATCTTTTACAAGTGTTAAGAAATAGGAAGAATTTTAAGGTAAAATAGAGGACTAAATCTTTCTTTTTAAGTACTAAGATTACTTTTTCTAGGTAATTATAGGTAGGAAAGATTGAATAAATAGAAGTCCAAACCCAGTTCCTTATAGTTACTAAATGCAAATAATTGCTAAAGCCACTCACTAACAAGTATACGGCTGAGCCTGAAAAGTGCAAAGAATAAACTCGTTTTATAGGATCTATAACAACAAGAATTTCCCAAGAATGTGCCTTTACTAGTAAAATATATCCTAAACAATCCCAAGCAAATATATAAACTTTTTTTAGTATTCAAAAGAAGATTTTTATTTAAATAATTCATATGTAGGAAGTCCTTTTTATAAATAGCCTGACAATTTACTATAGTTTCTTGATTCTCTTAATAAATAAGAAATATCTAAATAAGGGCTTTTACAATACTAGGGAAAGAACTCACTTTCACGAAAGATTTTGAGCATTGAGAGACTCTTTAGTAGTTGAACAGATTCTTTTTTGAAAAGCCTATAAGCCAATTACATATAAGTTAAGTAATAATAGGAAATTTCACTTAAATAAGGAGCCTCGTTAAGATAAGAGGTTTCATTTTTCAGCAAAGTGGTAGCACAACCTGGTCAAATTACTTATACCATAGATTCAAAACGTATCGGATTAGGATTTCCAAAGCAAAGCACAGGAGACATTCCCTATAGTAAGATCCAGCTTTTTCTGGGCTAGCTTTCTTATTAATCGCGTCTTCTGTAAACATCTATATCGTAGCTATCTGCAGTATCCTATTTAGAGTATCCCTTTATTCACTAGGTAATAGTGTAGTTTAAAAACCCTATGAGTCAAGGGCTAAACTTAGAGAGTTCATAGGCTTCCCTGTTTAAGTTAAGCTTAAATTCCTGCTTTACCATTCCTAAGATTCTAACTAAGATCGAAATGCATAAATAGGGTTTCATTATATAAATTTTTTCTTTTCTTACTAGTTTCGAGGCCCACATTTGACCTCTTTACGTTTAGTTTCCTATATGTCTTTTATTTTTCACTGCCGGGTGTTAATACATTCGAGGCTTTTAGAGTCAAGATTTCCTATCTAATTTGAAATTCCTATCCCTGATTCCTGGAGGTTTCCCTATAAAAGCCCCGAATTCCGATTATATTGTAGAATAATCGCCCCTTTTATACTTCGTATTACTCGCAAAGAGACACTTCTTCTAACAGAAATTCTAGTCTTTACTATAACTAACTTCCTTTCATACTCATACTCCTTTTGTAATACCCGGTTTCAATGTAATTTTTAGTTACACCGCGCAGAAATTTGTAAAGGACTCTAATAAGTATAATCCTAAAAGGCCTCCTTTAGGGAACCCCGCTTACCCCTTAGTTCTGCATATTCAAATTTACTGAAAACTAGGGAACATGAAAGCAACCCTTACTTTCTTACTCACTTTATAACTCTACTTCTTCATATCTTATATCTTATAGTTAGGAGACTCACTTCTATATGCTTGGAAGAGTCCTCTCTAGTTACACAGCAGCTAACCCCTCTGACAAGAAGAAACTCACTCTTTCCTTAATAAAAGCCTATCTATTAACCTTACTTATTGAAATTTCCAAGAGTCCGAGAACTTATATTAACATTTTTTCTAGTTGTTTGCTGAACTGAAATCCATTACTTTAGCTAGTCTTACGTCTCCTATTCCTCTAACATCGTTATTCCTATGATCCAGAACCAAAGAAACCTAGAAGCAGAGTAAGGAGCTTTCCTTATAGTATTGACTCCTTAATGTCTTTAACCTCAACTCGAATGCAAGAACTCGCTCTTTTTCAAGATTTTCTATTGCCAAAATTGATCTTTGCCCTTATACTCTCTAAAAAACTAAAGTAAGGAAGGTATCCCTTCAATTTGTTATTAATTCCTCCCAAAAACTGAAAACTAGGTTACAGACTCTAATATAATAAAATAAAAAGAAGTACCTTCTATAGAATGACTAGCTAGCTCTAGCAGAATAAAAAGAATATGGAGTTCCCTTAAGGGCGTAGTATCTTTACGCTCGTTTTAAGACATTTTAGAACTTTCTTTAGAAAACACCTAACAGGATACCCGATTCCTAGCTTAGCCCTAGAGAGTAGTTCAATTCCTTGTTATCGACACTATTTCCTATTTCAGTCTTGTAGAATAAAAGCTATTCCGAGCATAGATAATAAAATATAACTATAACCTTATAAAAAAACTAGAAAAGGAATATAATATTACGCGAGTTTCCTGACTTTTTCACACTAAAGAGTAGACTAGACTTTTAGGCGTGAAATTCCTAGACGAAGGCTGAAAAGTAAAAAATAGGTACAATTGTTAAGACTTCCCTTGTTTCGTTAACTTTAAATTGCAATAGAAATTACTAATCATAAAAATTGAAAATTTTGCTTTTACTTGGTCGAAAGAAAACATCATACTCATACAGGACTCCCCCATTTACTAAGCTATTTCCCTCATTGCGGGGCAAGGATCCTTATTTTTTAGACTTAAGGCAAGATTCCTTTCTATATTTTTTTAGCCGATGGAGTCCTTTGTACCCCAGTTGGACTAGATCCTGTTAAAACAAAAACGTATTGAAAAGGGGATCGAGTTGGGTACTTTATTTACAGGAAATTTATGCCTCTGGCTTGTATCTAAAAAGATTTGTTTAAAAAGCTTTATCAAGATATACTTGCAGTTCTCTTAATTTACAGAGAAAGATTAATAAAGAGAAATGCTAGGCCTTATAAGGAGTCTAGCTAATAATTGCTTTAACTAAGAAATGACCGGGCAATCCAGATTTACAAAAAAAAGGCAGTCTTTATAAGTATGTTATATAGGAGCCCTTTTAGACTGAAAAGTGTTTAATTAGTTTAAGGATTCTATTATATCTGCATCCGTTTTTTACTAACAAATCAGGAAAAATTATCGATTAGTAATCTTATTCCATACACGGACGAGTAAACTAGTCCTAAAGGCTGGCCTCCTCTTGGCTAATTCATTTATGATCACTCCACAAACCTAGAACAGTCTTTCCTACTCCGTCTATTTTGGGGTTTGGCGTGCTACATGAATACTTTCTAAAACATCTCGAAAAGGTAGAACGCCGCTGTAAACCAAGACGAGCAAGGGTTCAAAAACCGCTATTATTAAAAGAATCTCTTTTTTGTGTTATAAATTAAGGAGGACTTCTTTTCTAAAAAAACTTATATATATACTTTGGCTACAGCAGGTTTGAACTTGGTGCTCCAATCTACAGAGATTCTTTGACTTTGATTTTCCTAAATAACAACACTGTCTTATAACTACTCTATAAAAGGGGTAGGTCCCATGTGAACAAAAAAATTATTAAGAGTTTAGATAAAACGGATTAAAAGAGGAGTTTCCAGAATACAGAAATAGAATTACGGAAGGTGTTATAAAATAGATACTTGCTGAAGCAAAAAGTTATGAGTTGTATTTTGTTTACTTTGACTGAAAGTTGTAGTTTTCCTTTTGAGTTGTATACGGGAACTAAATCCTGAAATCTTTTTATGTCAGAATAGAGAAATTCGTAGCTATTCTATAAATCATTGGTATTGAGGAATAAAGAAGAGCTTTACCAGTTTAGGTAAGCCTACAGTCTCATATGGAAAAGTAAAAATGGATCTTCTATGACCAAAACCCTATCGCAAGTTCCCAAAAGCATAGAATCCCGGTATCAACTCTTTTACGTAGTCAGAGTCTCCTTTTTAATGTCCCAATTGTTTTTGTATTATGCAGTGCCACTGAACCCCATTGTCGGATTCAATCTAATTTGAATGCTTTTCAGTAATTGAAATGTGTAAAATAGTTCAGAATTTTAAATATCCTGATAGAAGGGGCATCGCTTTGTCGTAGTATAATATTCTCATTTTTCAAGCCCAAATAAAGAGGTAGCAACTAGATGAATTTCTTGTTCTTGGGGTGTAAAGAAACCCCTTTGAACTTTGAAAAGGTTAGACACACAAGGGAAAGATTGCTTTATGTACTCATTATCTTCTAAAGTTCTTTTCCTCTGTTAATGAGAAAAGCATAACACTAGAGGAATATTCCTTAACTTAAAGTAATACCAGTATAACTTAACTATAACTTCTTATACTATATAAATTGATATCTATTCCATATTCCATAACAAACTAGTAATCTAAACTAGAGTAACATAAGAATTCTATCTCTAGCAAATCAAGCTCAAGAAGAACTCCGGGTTACATCCAAGAAGGCACCAAACAATTAGAAAGGATGTTCTCCGAATCCGCTCCTCTACAAGGTATACAACAAGAGGGTCTTAGAATATAGAAGTTATGAAGAAAGATTTTAGTTAAGTTAAAGAATTTCCACAAGTTTGAGTCTGTTATTCCAGTTTTCTAGTCTGTAGCTATTAGACTCCCTACCCTAGATAGTACTCAGAATTCCTAAACAAGAAAAAAGTTTTCTAATTCTAAAGGGAAGCAAGCTCTCTTTGGAAATGGAAATGTTGAATAGTATAGTACGGAATAGTAAGCTCTCATGCATGCGATACATTTTTTTAAGAGCGTGAACTCTATTTAAGACAATCTGTTATCCTTTCCTTTAGCTGCAATCCGCTTATAAATAATTAGGACTATAAGGACTCTACTCTCACAAAGACCAGAATACCATTTAGAAGTTCAATAAAAAGTATCCGGTTTATCCTAGGAATCTAAACCCCTTTAGTCACAGCACTTCTCAAGTCAATTACTGGATTCTGTGGTTTGAAAGAAAAGTTTCTTCTGTGTAAGAGTCAAATATCTTCTTCTA
Source organism: Pelargonium exstipulatum (assembly GCA_036897565.1). NCBI lineage: Eukaryota > Viridiplantae > Streptophyta > Magnoliopsida > Geraniales > Geraniaceae > Pelargonium > Pelargonium exstipulatum. The sequence goes on along the minus strand of JAYMTG010000007.1, from coordinate 74,928 downwards.
ATTCTTTGGGATAAACTGGTAAAGCTAAGTCTTAATGCAGGCAGTTGAAAAGCTAAAGCAGAAGCTTCAATTCTTTAGTGCAGTCCTAGCAAGGAGAATTCTATCTAGCAAGCGATCATCTATATAGTAAGGAGTATTAGAAATGTAGTTCTTTGTAGCTTTGTGTTTGGATAAACAACTAACTTAGAGTTCCTGTAAAAGGGATAAGGAGTAACAGTAACTATGAGTCAATTGCCTTGGTTTCTTAGTTTGTAGCAAGGAGTGTAGATACGATTCCTAGGATAAACACCATGTTTAGTAGTTTAAAGGAGTAAATGTATTGCCAGAGCTTATGCTGGTAGAGTATATTCTATTGTTCGATATTCCTTAAGAGTTCGACTTTACAGAAGTTTAAGGTATCCAGTAAATGAATTGCCTTTTATCTTGATGCAAGAGAGGATAGTTCTAATAGAATGGATTAACAGATTCTCTTTCCCTTTCAGATTGACTGAGTTGAGAGTAGAGAACTAAGAAATCTATCTACCAAGTTCCTGCTAAAGAATCGCTTAGATAAGAAACTTTACAAACAGCTCTTTACTTTATAGAGAATCCCTAACTTATTAGTAGGCAGTTTAGAGAGTACTGGAAAAGTTGTTACATCAACCAGGAATTCAGGATATGTACGCGGGTTCTAAGTCTTTTAAGAGTTCCTGATAAATTTAAGGAATGCTTTCCTTATTGTACAGAATTTAGTGATTTAATTCCTATTAAAGGATTCTAAGGAAGAATATATTTTCTAGTCTAAGAAGTACCTTTTTATTCAGGGTTGTAGCTAAAGCAAGTGAAGCTCTTCTAGATAGACAGTAAGGTGTTTCAAATTCTAATGGAACGCTGGCCTGACATTAAAAGAATAGCTTCTAAAAAAAGGAATTCCTTAATGAGTGAGTTCCAGTTTAGTAGTTTTAGTGAAATGAATGTCTTCTTATTGGGTATTCTGGGTAAAAGCATGCTAGGAAGGAGTTCTTATTTGCTTCTGATGGACCTGGTTATTGTCTTGACATTCCTAAACCACCTATTCTACAGGAGTTTCTTTATGAAGAAGTGAGAATTCCCTTGTTTAGTTGTTCTTTTGTAAGCTGATTATCTTGCTGTATTAATTCACTAAAGAAACTTTGATCTATAAGCCGGCTAAAGTCTGTCAGGTGTATTGACAAGCTAAAGGAATAACATATTCTAGTCTAAAATCTTGTAAGCGGAACCGGTGTAGCTTTGATAGCCCAGCCCAAAGCAAGCTGTTTCTAAAGAAGGTGCAGCTAAATAAAGGTGTTCACAAGATTGTATTAGTTCTTCTAGGCGTATTGCAGGTGTTACAGTATAAGAGAAAGATTTTCCTTACTTAAGAGTTCCGGAGTAAATGTATTAAAGAGTTCGAATTAATAGAACGCGCATACATGTATAGATTATTCTCATGGAGGCTTCCATACCTTAGGAGAGTGCTGTACCGATTTTAATAGGATAACATTGTTGCTATGAATTGTTTAGGTAAGCAATGCTAGGAAATAGGAGGTGTACATTCAGGGTTTATAGAGAGGAATCTTTGGGTTTTTGTATTCCAGTGTACTTTGTATAGATGGTATTCTATTTCTTTGTAATGGACATGAATAAAGAGGATAGATTCTAAATGGAAACGAGCCTAACCAATCCGGTAAAGGTGTCAATACAAGAAAAGATCTTGTTCTAAATAAATATTACGGGAAAAATCTAGTGCAGCTATTTAGGGATTCTAGTCTAAGAAGGAGGTCCAAAGCAAGCTCTTTTGTTGAAAGTCTTATGAAAGTAGTTCAATCCTATGCTCTTAAGTGCTTTTCTACTTCGATGTGCAGTATCCTGGGTTTAGATTTGAAAGGAGGTGGTTCCTCTTCCTTCTGGGTTTTCCAGTCTAGTAATTTAAAAGTTGAAGTGACAGTTTCTGGGTGCTCTTAGAGTGTAAGGTTGAGCTGTACTAATACTATATAAACTATATAAAGAGTAAACCTTCCTACGTAAACTTCGGGCGTAATAGAAATTTATGTATGTACTCTCCTAAGCACTTTCCTCTTATAACGATAAGGACATAAAGCAAGAGGAATGCACTTAAACTTTTTTTAAGAGCTACTTCTATTTGAGTTCTGGGGCTGTATTAGCTGTATCTGTAATAAAGAAAAATGAGTCGAATTACAAGGTATCTGAGGCAATAAATAAATAAAAGGAAGAATTTATCTATTAAAGATTAGGTAGGGTTATTCCATTTCATTTGTATTCATAATCATTAGTCTTTCTTGGAAGTCCTTTACTGAAGGAGTTCTTGTAACTCTATTCATTTCTAAACTAATTAGTTGTATTAGTAGATGCGTTTTAGATTGTCTACTTGCTTTAGTTTTCAAGGCTTGGGAATTCTTAGGATTAAGCTCAGAAGTTTGCTGGCTGGTTTCCTAGGCTATGTTTCTGGTTTTTGCAATTCCTCAAGTTAAGATAAGGATAAGAGTCTTTACAATATTTGTAAAGAGCTGAATCTTTTTAGTAAGTCAAGTGAAATAGTTCAAGTTGTTTTTCTAGTTCTAGGCTTTCTCAGAGGTCCACAATTTAAGGTAAATATAGGTAGCTTTTACAGAAGTAGTACCTAAACAATGATATCCAGAAGGGATTCTTGAATTAGTATTTCAAAATACTCAGATTTACTTTTCCATTTTCTATTCTAAATAGTACTCATTTATTCCTTAAGCGGTTGTTCAGCTAAGGAGATTGTCTACTTTTCCAGTTAAAAGTCACAAATCTAAGGATTTTTTATAGTAATTCTAGTTTAATAAAGAACGAAAAGCCATCTAGAACAATGAAAAAAGCCCTACTATCTAGATAGGGTTAAAGTCCAGTAGTCCAGTAAGTTACCCGATCAGGTTGTACCTTCCAAAATAGATATATCAGGGTAAGTGAATAATAAGTCTATATTTCCTGTGATTAATTCAATTGTTTTATACAAAATTTGACCTTGGTTTAGCAATCGGGGATTCTCTTGTGTACTATTTATTATTGATCTCTTCCAAAAGGTCTTGGAACTTCCATTTAATTGACAAGGTTTAGCTTAAAGCCTAAAGCCCCTCCTCGTGCATAAATAGGACATATCACGGATACAGTTCTTAGAGCAGAATCCTTTTAACTAAAGTTTAGAGAAAATACTAATAAAAACAAACAGCTAACTTCGAAAAAACTTCCTTACAACAAATTAAGTACACTAACCGCAAATTCTTAAACTCTTTATCGTTTTGAAAACGGGTAGCAACTTATAGGAGAAAGGGTATGCAATAATAAGGGGTGCCCGTTATATACACATGTATAAACAAATTTAGGAGCAACCTCAATACTAAAAGGAACCACAAAAACGCTAATAATAAAAAGTACAAACTCCATGGTAGAAGTTAACCTAGCTTTGTTCTATATTGATATTTTGCTAAACAAAAACTAGGTTTACCAAAAGCTCCAAATAATAGTGTGTAAATAGACCATGCCCTTTTTGGTAGGAAATAGAAATAGAAACTTACAGAATAAGAAACCTTACGCATCTTCGATATTTAGAACATGTTACTTTTATTTTATCTATCCACATTTGAACCGAAAATGATGCGGAGTCTCTTACTTGTAATGCCGGGGGGCTCATAATAAGGATTTTAGTGGTCTTGAGATAGAAATTCTAGGATAATGCGCTCGTATTTATAGAGTCTTTTTTAGAATCCTTTGACGGGGTAAAAAAGATTCTAAAGCATTTTCAAGGAAGCCTGGTTTACTAGACCCCTAAAAAGGAATATTACTATTCTAATAGATAGGAGACTTTTTTGCAGAGCTTGGCTTGAAAAGCATGGATATAGTATTTTACTAATTATTAAAATTGAATAAATTCAAAATCACTTAATTAAATTAAATAATGAAGAAAAAATGATTCGTAATAAAATAGATCTAGACAAGAGAGCTTCTATGGGTAGCTTACGACCAAATATACTTAGTAAGGAAGTGGGTTCAATCAGAGTTCAGAATTCTTACGTGTGAAGGTTTACACTCGAGTTAGTAAAACGCACTAAATATGGTAGAGTAAATAAGGAAACCCATGGACCCTTACCTTAGGGTTCGAGCCGAATAGTTGGAATGTTAGAACAGATTGCTAGTATGCAAGCTCAAGTACAGTTTTGGAAGTGGTAGAGCACTGGGCTTTTAACCAAACAACTGCAGGTTAAAGTCCTGCTATACTATTAATTGAATCTTTTAGTTTGAAGCTTTTTTGTCCAAGCGAGTTACTTTTATTTAAGGGTAGGGGTCTTAAAGTCTTCTTAATAAAAAGCTGTTTTTAGAGCCCAGTCTGAAGGAGATAAGCTTACTTAATTTAGCATAATAGAAAGATTTAAGTCTTGCATTTTATCTATCAAGATAAAAAACCCAGGCCAAAATGACTCATTTCTTAGAAGTAGGTCGAGTAACTCATTTTAATTATCATTAATAGCTTCTTGGATTCGAGTAAAAAAAGATCTAGATCTTATCCATTTCAGTAACTCAGAGGACTTCTAAGTTTTCTAACTACTATTAGGAAGGGTCTAAGGGTATCTATTTAGCTTTTCAAGTATTACAGTTCCTTATGTATTCTATCCTCTGTTTACTCTATCTATTTCTCACGATAGTTCTTAGTTTAAATCAAACCTTACACTATAACCAACACCTGCTGCTTACTCTGACTTGCTTTTGCAAAACTTTGTTTCGTACTCTTCTGCAAAAGACCTTGCTTCTTATACACATCTACAACCCCTTCTTACGACCTATACCTTTCGATAATATTACCCGTAAAACGCTTACTCCGATTCGGAATGCCAAGTTTTCCTAGAAATTTGTTCTTTAAACACTAAAGTGGAACACCCCTAAAGTACTTAAACTTATACAAATTGATTAGCATAGCACAAAATCTTGGTTACTCTTCTCTAGTCTGTCTAGAGAGCTATTCCTAGTAACAAATATTCAAATTCATTCCACAACTCTACTTAACTTAAAAGAATCTGAGATCCCTAAAGAAAGAAAAAGCCGAGTATTCCTTACTAAGTTCTCTACAAAGACAAACAGGTTAAAGAAAAGGGAATCTCCTCCGAGGTAAAAACCCTGCGTATCCTAACTCATAAGCATAAGAGAGAGCTTAAATTCTACAAATAAAGCTGAATACCCAAGGTTGCCTATAGGAAATGGTGTAACCCCTAGATAACAAAAAAAGACTGGCTTTACTTTTAGGCCCCTTAATAAATAAAACTTTTTAGAAGATAGAGCAAAATTTCAGTACCCCGAACTTCGGAAGACTTTTAAAAACACAACCCTAATTTGAATTAGGATTAGGAACGCGTTTCTCTAAGTTTACGAGGCACTCCTTTTAAGGAACTGAAAAGCTATTACTACTAACTTCCTAACTTCGTTAATATCTATACCCGCTTTACTAAGACCTATCTAGTCCAATCCAATCCTGTCCATCAACCAATCCTGAACTCCCAATCAGCAACTCCCAACCCTGGAAACGCACTGAATAATGAATCCAAGAAAAATCCCCCTCTTCACTTCGTTCAGAGCTATAGTATTCCTCTTCAGTTCCTTTGTTCAGAGCTCTTACTTGAAATTCCTTTAGCTAATTACTCTTGGGGGTGACTAGAGATTTATTGTATAACATAAGTTTATAAGAGACAAAAGTAAACAAAAATTTAAGAAAGGTGCGGCCACAGTTTTCAATTTAATAAAGAGGGCTTCTTTAAACGGACCTCTGACGTTTGAGTAAAGAGATGTTATATAAACAAGAAAATAGATTTCACTTTAGTACAAAATTTGTTCAGCGGCCTTATCCATGCTGGATCTTCTAATATTATATGTATTTTCAAAAGTCTCTTAATTCCTACATTGTGCAAAGCTCGGTAGACCATAATCAAACTGAATCTAGTACAGCATTCTACTGGAGTAAACTGGTACAAATACAAAGACCTTGCATTTATGCAAGCTCATTTCTCTAACCATAAGTAAGAAAGGATCCGACCCCTATTTAGTATTGTGTGGATATGCAGTGCTCCCAGATTTATTCGTGTTGCTAGATTTTACATATCGGTTTTTTTGAAGTGCTTTTCAAGGTAACGGTTAATTGTAGCTTGAACATACAATGGGTTTCTCGAGTAGCTTTTTCCTAATGTTGAGTCGTGGACTTGTTTCATCAGTGCTCCTTATGTGTATTGGCGTCCTATATGATTGGCATAAGGGGGACCACTTCTGGGATATTTTGGAGTTAGTATGCTGCCAAATTTATATATGATTTTTCTCTCTTTCAGTTTGGCAAATATGAGTTTACCTGAGTACTTGTAGTTTTAAAATAGAGATTCTAATCTAAGGAGTGGTTAGTTTCTTACAAAAGCAGGAGTGTCTCTGGGACTTGAACTAGCGACCATTAGCTTCAGAGTCCAATGCTCTACCAATTTAGCAATACACCCGGAAATGAAAGGGCTTTTCCGGCAAGCACGGATGGGCATCTCTTGGCGGTTAGGGAAGTAGTCTTACTTTTAGTATATTATAGAATAAAAGTCTTGTTCAAAGAAGTTTTGCAGTATTTAGTCTTTTTGAAGATACCCCTCGGTTTAACAAAAGCAACCCTACTCTTATCTAGGATTTAATAGACTAAAATGAAGGAATACCTAGTATAATTGGGATAGGTCCAGGATATAGAATTTTGTATTATAAATGCTGCTTTTTGAGATTTTTAGCGTAGGTTTTGCTTTTAAAGTTTCATAATAAGTAGAGGAGATATTTACATTTCCCGGATTCCGGATTCTGGTCAAAGGTTCGAACTAAAAAAGTAAAGAAAATTCGCTAACCCAACGAGTTTGATTCGAGTACTTCTAAACAGATGAGCAGACAAGCAAGAAAGAAGACTGAGCTAGGTATTAGGAATGTGAGAGCTGGCTTGAAAGGAACTGAGCTGAGGAGCGCTTTTTGAGGAAGAGTGCAAGGTTTGGATTGGATTTTTGGTTCAAGATTGGAGTTCTGGACTATGGAGTTCTGGGATTGGGTTGAGTATGGATCGGTAGGAGTAGAGTAAACACATTAAAGCTATAATAACAAGGAAATCCGGTAATCTAAATGAGACCCTATTTACTTCTAAGACTCAATTAAGCCTATAATTTGTATCTAATCTAAAATTTTTATAAATCCGATAGTAGAAGCCCCGAGATATAGAATACTCTTGACTTTTTTGATATTCCCCTCAAAGCAAGCAAAGGACAACGGGTGATAGGACAGCTGTCTAAAAGTGAAAACAGTATAAGGAGCACCCCTAAATAAAACTTATTTTATACTATAGTTTCACTACGGACGTATTCGAGGTAGAGGATCTGAAGAAGAATTTCGTAGGTTCAAAAAACCCTGCTCTTAGAAGACAGGTTCTATACTGTCCAACATGTGTAGCTTAGTTATTGTCCTACAAACGCTTTCAAATACCAAGCAGAGTTTGAGTAGTCTGGGTTTGTTTGTTTCATTTGGCATTTTGGAGATTTTTGCGGGGACCTTTCGGACTATGCTACTAGGCTAGGATATTTAGTTTTCAGGTTTGCAAAAGGGTTTGAATTAGTAACTAGAAACCTTATCCTGTGTTGTTTTAGAGCTATGATACTCGAGAAATTAGGGACACCCCCGAGGAAGACTCCTGTACTTGAGGAACAAATCAAATTGATTCTATTAAAAGCTGGAGTGAAAGCACAAAAAGCAACTTGCGGGATTCCTAATACGGATCATTTCTAAGTAATTGCTTTTGTTTAATAATAAGCCCTCCTGAGCTAGGTAATACGCATAGGATGCTCTTCAATCTGCTAACAAACTTCGTAAACTTCATTGTCGAAATTCAACTAGTTAGAAACAAAAAGGGGTCACGGTTAGTACAGATAAAAGAAAAAGCACAGGAGGGGCCTCCCCTGGATGGGCCCAGAGACTTTCTTCTTATTGTTAGTGTTTTCTTGTCCTATATATATGAACCCCGAATTCTTCAATGGTTAATAAACTTCTAGACTTACTGGGTGCCGGAGTTTAGATTTATAATGAATTGTATGGCTTATCTTTGGCTCACGGACTTTCCTCTTATAATGGGGCACTTTTTAAGTAAAACAGAGTTGTGTAGAAACTTGGAAATTGCATCCTAGTCAAACTTTTTGCTATGAGTTATATAGAGAGTTTGGCAGATCAGGAGGAATATGCTCAATATTTCATTCAGGCTCTCTTGCAGGATAGTCACAAATCCCTGTTAAGAACCCGCTCGCTATATAACATAGGGTATCAAGTCCTCCTAGTTTTTCTGATTTCGGAAAGTAAAAGCTCCTAATCAGTATGCCTTACACTGTCCCATTTTTGCGGAGTTCTCTGATTTGAACGTGCATCTATATTAATATATACCCCAAAATTCTTAATAATACTCCAATTAACGAATATTCTAATACATAATTAAAAGGAGAATACACTGTAGCAGCGTTGTCTATTAACTAAAAGCACCCCTTAGCTATTCTTCATTACCGAGTATAAAACTAGTAAAAGACTTGAATAACAAAACACCTATTGTAGTCTCTTTAGGTAGTATACTCAGAAAGGACTTTCACTAAGGGAATACAAAGGAGCTTGAATTATGACTTTTATCATAGGTAATGGGTTTACTAGAGTATATCTTCAGCTTTTTCTACTTGGCTAGGCAGGAAGGAAAAAACCTTTATTTACTTCTAGACTTTAGAGCTCTCCTGCGCCTACACAACTGCTTAATTAAGAAATTGAAATTCTGAATTTAGGGAATACAAACTTTCATTTAAGAATTTTAAAAAAAATAATTCAAAAGTAAACTTCTCCGTTATACTGGAACTAAAATATCATGAAATAGTTTGCATAAGGCCCTTGATTAGTTCTTTTCATGCTAATTGTGATATAATCCTCTAAAGTGAAATAGTAAAGATTTCTTTTCTGCGAAGGATCCACTTAGTATTAAGATAAGTTGACAAGCAGGAGAACCCTTCAGTTTAGAAATCCTTTAATGAAATATAGACAAGAAATCTCGGGAGTACTCTTTTTAGTGTATGGTCGGTACTAAGACTTTCGGTATCCGGGTTTTTCTTAATGAAAGAGACTAGAAATAGCTTACATAAAGGAATTGTTTACTCGTACTCTTGAAACACGGCAAAGTTACAAAAGTGAAAGGGCATTTTATAGGTGTCAAATTAGTTACCCTGGGTTTCCTCTTTCTTGTGACCTTAGACCTTCCTACACATGGTTTTTGGAATTATGCTTGTCGATCTATCCCAGTCAAAGAGTATAAAAAAGAACCAGACAAACTCACAAATTCATAGCTTCACAGTAAAGCAATCCTTAATTATAGTATTCCATTTTTCTTAAAGGATTCCCTTGTTCTAGGTATTAGTCTTGTCTTACTAAAAAATGAAGGTAGTTTGGAGTTTTTCTAAGCTGCGCATCAGGATTCCATGTTACACTTAGTCTTCTATAACCAAAATTCTAGTTACTACGCAGTCTCTTATCTTAACTAATTACTATTTATATGCTAGGTCTAGCTCGCAGGAACCCATTAAACGAGTCTCTATACGATGCGTTTACTTCGAAGTTTGTTCATTGTTTAACCAATATCATGGTAATTCTTATAGTCCCTTTTCCTTTTAACTTGATAAATAGCGTTCTAATCGAAGAGGAACAAGGTGTTGTAACTAAAATAGAGCATATCTCCTATATAGTCGGATACTTATTAAAAAGTTTCTATCTATTCTTGCTAAGAAAAGAGCGATGATAATTCCCGGAATTTTTTTCTTTATAATCATTTTGTGAATTCACTTCAAAAGCAGTTTCAAATGTTAGGCTTGTCTTCCCACAAAAGAATATAACTATATAAACTAATAAGTTCAGCTTCTCCTTTTATAAGAGGGACCCCACAAAGACATCAAGATAAAAGCATCCCTTTTTGTTTTCACGAGAGTAGTTAAGCAGCAGTCAAACGAATCTTAGTTATACTTACTGGAATGTGAGTGAGAATAACCGGTGTATACTTCAGTTTTTTCGATATCGTAATTTCAAATTTGTTGATTGTCCTGATTAAGAGGAGGTCCTATTCAATTCATTATTTTCCTAAGTAGTTTGCTATTAGGAATATGTACCATATTCACTCAACTTGGCTTTCAACTCGTACTGGGAAAGCAATTAGAAGCCTTTTGTAAAAGCGAGTGCTTCCTAGTAGGTTTTTTCCCCTCACTCAAATTCCTATAATAGTAATTTAAAGCAAGCTAATCTAGGCTAGTTAAGTAGTACTAAATAAAGAGAAAGACAACCCTTCTTCCTAAAAGCATTTCAGTAAATACTTTATAGAGGTACGGTACCAAAAGTGCTCGATATTCATTCTTTGTTAAGGGGTCCGCTGGCTCTGGTTGGAAGAAATACAAGGTCAAGGCAAACGCGTAGCTCTGACAAGAAGGGACTTACCTGCTAAAACCTGCTAAAAGTAAGACATACGAAAATGAATAAGTAGTACCGGGTTCCCCTAAGAGTTCTATTTCTGATTTCATATAATCAAATAATTTCCTCTTTTCGACGAGAGCCTTTATTGAGGATTTGCTTTCTTTACTGGTTTCTGACTGTGGCGCTTAATTCTTTTCTCAAAGAAAGTATTCTCAACAAAACTAAAATCTAGCAGATATTTCGCAGTTAGTGATTCTGCTTGATAAGTAGGATTTACTAAATTATCTATACTTATGTTCTGATAAGGAGTCTCATCCCGTAGTTTTGGTAAGGTAGAGCACTGCATCAAATTCGCGGGTGTCATTGGTTTAAGCCCGTATAGTAAGTTTAAGAATACGAGCAAGTCTATAGAAATAAAAGAAATTCGCGAGTCCGAAGATTCAACGATAACTACGAAGTCTAGGATATGGAAAGTACTAGGTGCCCTTGAAAAAAGAAAATAGGCCCGATTAGAGGTTTCCCTTTCGTGTAGGAGCACAAGAGCCTTTCGCGAGCTCCTTTATCTAACTTTAATAGGTTTTTATCCTAGGGCTGGAACAATAAACGCTTAATATAAAAAAGGGTCAACCTGGTTTAGCCTTGTAAATACGTTTCTATAGTTATTCTTTTCTATAGGTGCAATTTTAGGAACTAACTCTTACCCGTAGCTATATCCTCCTAAATTATACATTAAGAATTTGAAAGAGGGCTCGTATCCTGACTTTATAATAACCTTGGGTTGGGTTAGATCCTCTAAAAGCATAAATTCCAATAAATTTTAAATTAAGGAACTCCTTCGACTGGAACCCCCTGGATAACTGGATAACAAGAACACATGCTTTCTTAAACGCGACTATTCAATAAGGGATACTATACCTAAGTAAAATACAAGAGCTTAAGTACTTTATTGCAAATAATGTAGAACTTTTCCCCTTTAAAATAGAGTAGAATAAGATAACTCTCAGCCAGGAATACCTTAAAGGAACTCATTTCAATATCTCAAAACTGAATTTCCACGGGACCCTAAGGGGAGCTCTTCAAATATATAACAAATGAGGAACAAAAGGGTTATCGAAATGGCTTTAGTATTCACTTATTTTATAGCTTGCTGCAAGTAGATCTTATTGGGTTTGCCCGCAAGTATATTCCGCAAAACTGGTTGTGTGTTTTTTTATTAGGAGTATGCTCTGATACAAAATTGGGTCTAATCTAAATGTTAACAAGTGAAAGTAACTTATTCTGAAGTAATTCTGTAAGAGCTTATACAAAGTTACAGTTCTATAGCAATAGTTATTTTTGGGTTTAGTCTTTAGTTGGGCGCTTACTTCTGACGTCAGCTTTCCTGAACTGAAAAGTATTTGGTTTATGTAACTTACCTGATATAACAGGAAACTAATCTAAGACTTGCCTTTCCTCTAAAAAAGGGGCTCTCGCGTAGGACTACCCTTATTTATTAAGTTTACTGAATTTACGATGTGAGGTTAAGCTTAGCGGTCCTTTTCCTCCTAGTGTGCGGGATGATGAAGTTACTATAAAAAAGACCCTTGAGACTAAGCCCTTATAAATATGAAACCCTTGCTTGCTTGTCTATAGGCGTGTTTGCGCATTTAAGTTCTTTCCTTTGTATCCTTTGTATTTAGTAGCACTATTGTAAACCCATAAAACTAATACGTAGTATAGGGTATTGCCTGTATCTTGATCTTGTGTAGAGATATCTATCTTACCAAGCGGTATAACTTCGATGTCTAGTCTGGATGAGGGTTGCGCAAGGAATACACAAAAAAGGAAAGGTTTTCTAAAATTAAGGTAGGAATATCCAATAGTATTGGAAAATCTTGTATCAAATATATTTTTAGGATACAATATTCTGTATAAAAATATAGCGCACTGTCGCAAACTCGGGGGTTGTATTAAAACAAGTAAAAATGAAAGAGCTCCGGATGCTGCCCTAAATAGAATTCGTTTTTTTATACCCTCAGCTTATGGTTTCTAACAGCAAAAAGAGTACTTTCTATACTCCTGTATCTGGTGTGACGAGAGCTAAAAGGACTTCATTTAGAGCTTTTTGTGGGGTCTTAGCCTTGATTGAGGTACTTGAATGATCCGTTTTAGTAGTGAAATAAATTCCATAGGAACAGGTTCTTCGAAAAGTTTAGGAGTACTTTCGAAAACAAGATTCGTTTAGATACTTAGAGGGAGGCTAGTAATTGCCCGCATTGCTTCAAAAAAAACTTTCATTTTTAGAAAAAAAGATAGTAAAAAAGGAAACCTTACTAAATCAATTTGGGAATGATCTAAGAACTAGTAAAGGTATAAAAGCCAGGTTCGATCTAAAGCCTCCCTAGTTTTTTTTTATATAAACATATAAAAGTACAGGAACCCACGCACTAGATAATTTCTTTTTGAATTACAAATACCCGCCGTTAATATATTCTATTATAATTCCTCTGATTTACAATTTCAGGATCCAATTTGTACCAAAAACCAACCGACTGCCTGCCCTTTCTAGGGGCATTCCTTAGTTAAGCCCGCTATTTCAAATACAAAATACCTATTTGTAAAACCGTACTCTCACAAAGATAAGGTTTGCAAGTAATTAATGCCTTGGTAGAGATAGTGGACCTAACTTAAATAAGTGGTTGAAAAGCAGTATCTCAAAGGTCTGTAAAGTATTCTTTTAATAGCAGCTTTTTGTATTCCAGTAATTTCTTACAGAACGGCCCGAGTAAGAGGCTTATTAGTGATAGAGTACCAAAGAGCAAAGTGAACTCCTACATCATCCCTAAGTGGAGTAATTCCTTGAAAAGGCTTTCCAGCACGTCCTAACTTGGGTTGTATCTTTTTAGTCATTTTATTCTCTAGTAGTTATAGTAGGAATTAATCAATTGAAATTCTTAGATGCAGTTCTTTTCAATAGTCAATCCCAGGTCAGGAAGAAAATGACTTAGATACAATAGATTGAACTCATCCTTCTAAAATGTAGTAAGTCTAGTAGAAAAAAAGTTATGTTTTCCTTGGAGTATAGCTCAGTGGTAGAGCACTGGACTTTGAACTGAACGCACGTGGGTTAAAGTGCTTCCTTTTTTCTTTCGTAGGTCTACTTGTGCAAAAGTTGACAATAAAGATTCGTATGACGCGGAATGGCTACGAGCAAAGGGTTCGAATCCCGCAAGAGCTCAGGATCTCTCCGAAGAATTCTTATTATGGATCATGTTCTATGTGTCTCTTAGTTGTTGACTGTTCCTTTTAAAACTATAAAGAGTATCTCTAAATGCTAAATCTAGGGCTTCCATTCCTTAAGCGTACTGAGTACTATATATTCAGTAAAATGTTTACGCCAAGGTTACTAGCATCCCCAAAACTTGCTCTCTGGATAAGTTAGTATGCGGCTTTCATCCATTCTTTATATATCAGGGTGCTCAGCTTGTAAGTGATTTCTGTAAAGACGTTGTAAATTAAGTACTCAAAATTTTAGTAGGAAATTTGTTATATGTTAACAATTGATGAATAGATAAGATAACATTTAGGGTTTCAATTAGTACCACCTGTGCGAACTCGAGAATATATGGAAGAGTCTATAATATAGAAAAAACTTTCTAAGTTGAATAGAGCTTCGTCTTAAATGAGTATAGATAGAGGATCTTGTCTATTCCGCGTAGTTTTATAGGGAGGGTTTCCCGAAACTTTTCAAATGTTTTTTGTATATGAAGTATTCTCTTACTTTATTAAAAAAACAAATAGAATTTTTTTGCTGGTTATCAATGCTGTGCGCCCTCTTAAATCTCTATACAGCAAGTCATTAGCATACCCGCAATTCTGCTAACACTGTAGTAAGGCTTTTAGTTTTGTGCCCCTAGCGCTAGTCTTAATCAATAAAATTGTATAGTAAATAGTAAGAAGCAAAAAGAGTAGAAATAAGAAGGATATAATTACCAAGGGTTCTAATCCATTAATCCGGAAAGTTCTTTCTAATCTGCAAATTCTTGTCTCAAAATATATAATGACAATCATAAGTAAACAATATCTTTGTAGTGCAGGACCTCTTTATATTACATTATGCGCTTCTCGGGTATATCCCCAAAGTACAAGTCTGATCAATCTCAATTTGATATTCATATTCTTTACAGCGTCCCTTTGGTTGAAAAAAGTTCTCTATAAAGTGTCTTCTGTTTTACTTAAAACCGTTATCAAGTTTCATTGTCAATCTAACTATACTCTTAATTAGTATAAAGGTGTTTCCCTATCCCTAGGGGCTCCTTGTAGATGTAGAGTTTCGTTTAAAAAGATAAAGATAGATCACTCCAATCAAAAGGGAGCCCACAGGTTTGGATCCTCATTCAGGTATTGACATAGGAGCCAAGTAGTAAGTATAGATACACGGACTTACAACACATAGACAAACACTTTTTATTGACCTCGATTCGGTTGTTTTTCTTCTTCTCCCTAATCTTATGATATGCCTATCCTAACCTTTGTACTACTCTGTATCAGTATACCTTTTCTTTAGAGCTATACTTTTCTTAGCTATCTGAGTCTAGTGTTGTATCGTTGCAGCACTTACTTGGTAAACAAGAGAATTTGCAATTTTGAATTCTACAGCATTTGACGCGAGGAATCAAAACTATTATACATGTAAGGGGAGTACAATAGGAACTTTTCCAAGGTTTAAGAATCAAGATCAAGCAAGCTAATTAATAGTACTCAGTAAAGATTCACATCTTCTTTTAGAGTAGACCCATGGATTTATATACACAAAAGGGGTTCTCAGGTTTATGATACAAGGGGTCTTTAGCTATGTAGTTATCATTTCAATGAGATTATTGGAGATAGGTCACAGTTACTGGGGTATTTCTTTTTAGAGCAGCCCTAAATGGAATAGTAGAACATATAAGATTCTTATTTGAAGCCAGTAGTACTCGTATTCTGTAAGGTAAGTTTAACCTTTATAAAGGGTCACTACGAAAGATAAGGGGGTACTCTAAATAGAATACATATCATTTTACTAGCTTAGGCGTAAATAAGTCTTTGACTTTGTGTACCACATTTGTACTCTGTTTCAAATATTGAAACTTGATCTTAGAATTGCAAATCCTAGATCTATGTATAATATGGCATACACCCTATACTAGAGATTTTGTTAGCATTCACCGATAGATAACAAACAAGTATCTTACTGTTCGTAGAGGAATAGTTAGTTTATTCACCATTGCTTTGCCGTAAATAAAGGATAAGACTTATGTTACTAGTACAGGATTTTTTATTAGAAACCTCCTTTGCCATTAGACTTCCACCTATATAATAGCAGAAGTATAGTAAACCAAGTCCTTTTTTTATTTGCCTGTCAACTGAGAATGCAAGCCTAACCCGAGGAATCCACCAATTGAACGCATTCTTGTGTCCTAGACCTAAGAGTTAGATTTCGTGGCAGTCTACATGCTTTGACTTAGCGGTATCATAGTCCCATTCTTTAGTATCAATTTTTAGATCTTGGTATGGTAATAAAACCACGGAATATACAATACGCTTACTACTTGATATACTACAAAAAGACTTTTTGAACAGGGAGATATATAAAAGGAAAGCTGTTCGTTTCTGGGATAGCGGGTCCGATTTGAACAGTTATCGCAAGGGGGCTCTCTTAGCTTTTATTTATGACTCATGGAGAACTTAAGCTCTCTAGAAGGAATCTTTCTTGTAGCTATGATTCCTGGGTTTCCGGTACAGTGCTCTAGATTTGGGTAGAAGAGGAACTCTATCAACTTTAGCATACTTTCGTAGTACCTACAAGTAAACTCCGCATTTCCTTATTTTGTGTATTAGCCGAGAGTCTCTTTGAATTTCGTAAACTAAAAGTTATGAATTTATATTTGTATAATCAGGAGGAATATACTTTTTTTTTTAATAATTACCATATCGAATCGAGCATTCAAAAAACTTGTTGTGATATTAGGGGTACCCCCTTTTATTTTAATGGATTTCATTTCCAATCCGGGAGTACTTAGTACTTCACTTTCAATTATCTAGAGCAATAACAAAACGGATTGTAAGCAGCTTTTATTTCCATGTGCTCAAACACCTATAATCTATATAGTCTATTCTGTAAGGTTTGTACCTCTGACTAATTAATACATTTTTCTTTCTTTAAATAAATTCTTTCCTAGCTGAATAAAAGATTAAGGAGAAATACCTCTTGCCTTATTTGTGCTTATCATACAAAGAGATACAAAGAGGAAGGAAACCCTAGAAAGAAAGTTGATTCTTATATTATCTATTCTGTCTGGCTGGATACTATTTAAGACTGTTGAGTAGGAATAAGTAACTCCCCTATAAGCTAAAAGGGACTCCTTGTTAGTTAAAACATTAAAAGAACCCTAATATTTCTATCAATTCTTGCTTTTATTTGTGAATAACATTTAGCTCACAAAACGGTCAATTTCCTATATTTTTCAATTTGATGACGTTGGAATTAACTACTATGCCTTAGAATATATTCTCTTTCTATTTTCTTAAGAGCGACAATTCCAGAGCTAGACTTCTTTTCTGTATCCGGTTTATTCATAAACATTAAGTAAAGTATCTTCATAGCTAGACCTGCCTTAAGACCTATACCTGAAGCTTTGTTACTACTAGGATTCCCGTGTAGCTTTGTATTCCTTACCTTGCTAGGGAAGAGCAAGTATATTATGTTAGAGTGTATTATAGTTGTTATTGTATTCTTGTAAGCGAGGATAACAGAACCTGTAATTCAATATAATAATATCAGATTGCATTTTTGAATATTCACTGTATATAATAAGGATTAGATTCCGAGTCATTTGCTACCTCTAGAAAGACATCTTACTCAGTAGTCTTAGGATTGGGCACTCTTAAACCACAGAGGATTCTGTAAGTTAGCCATTAGCATTAGACTAGATAGATATTAGTGTAAGGAATTCCTGAACAAGTCAATCAAAGGGTTTAGGGAAGCTGCTTTCTTATAATCCAGCAGATTGAAATAGAAGTAATTCTGAATTTTGAAAGTCTTTTTTTCTGTATTTGTAGAACAAAGTAAGTAATAGTAATAGAAAAACAGCAAGTAAGTAAAGGAGTTCAACAAATAATTGTAGCTATAGGATTCGAATATTAAGAAAATTTCACTTTCTCGGAGGAAACAGCTTAGCTTTAAAGAGGTACCAAAACCTGCAGAACATTCTAGCTAGTAAGCTTTCTAGTGTGTTCGAGGTTTCCTGGTAAAAGGTTTAAGCTCAAAGAATCTGGGTATGTTTATGAAAGGAATTAAGATCAGGGGCATCTCAGGTCAGGGTTTTCCTAGATTTGAGTCTGCTAGGTATTTTAAAGATTAAGGAAGTCAAATGGAAGAGGTTCTTTTTCCTGATGTTGGTGTGGTTGTTAGTGTAAGGTTCACTTTACTAGAAACTATTGTGCATTTCCCGCCCTCACTACGTTTCAGTCAGGTAGATTGATTGGTCTCCTAATCTCTCTAAGGCTCCCCCCTCCTTTTCGATAAGCTACAAGGAAGAAGAGGAAATAAATGTTCTTAAAAACTGTGATCCATAACTTCTATAACCATTCATGATAGACTGATAAAGATAATAAAAAATCCCATATCAATAAGAAGAATAAGCACCAGGCTAGAAGCTCCGTAAGACCCAAAGGAAGGGGATTTCTTTATTTTTATCCAGGAATTTCTATTAACTGACTAATTCGATAAAGGAGTCAATAGATTCTTGTCTAAATGCTAAAGGAATTGAAGGCAAAGAATTCTTTTTCTGGAATGCTAGGAACCGTGTATAGCCGGCAATTGAAGGACTTACTTATCAAATTTCTTGTAAGCGGGTAGAGGATAACATAAACAGATTTCCTTTCTTTTTTTCTAGAATTTGAGAGGATATTTCTAAGACTTCCCCTTATACAAAAACAGATATAGTTTAGTAAATAAGAAGGAAGTCAATAAATTTGAATGTGCTAGCGAATAATTGTAAAAAGCTTGCCAGTTATAATTATAATTAAGGGGTGTTTTATAGCTATAGTTTTAGTTAAAGATATTTCAAATCAAATTAAGGAGTCTAAGAAAGCAGTTATAGGTTATAATAAATTCAGGTTCTGGAAAATGAGTCCTTTTCAAAGTCTGGGAAGTTTCAGAAATAAGTTTTTACAATCTCCTTTAGTTTGATTAGTTTAGTGGAAATCTTTTAGGATCTTTTAAGCTAAATCTGGGAATCAAGTTTTTCCTTAGGTGCTGGTTACAGTGTAAGGTTAACTATACGGATACTATCCCCGCCCTCCGGATGCCTCCAGTTGGGTAGATGGATTCATGTATATTATATACTTCTAGGGTTTATATCCTCTTTTACTGATAAAAGCAGATATAAGAAGAATATCCCTTACTATATAGATAAATTACAATTAGAACTTGTTCTAGCTCTATAAGAAACTCTAACTATTAATCTATATTTCATTTCTATAACTATAACTATATATTTAATGAACTCTCTATTCTAAAGTATAAAGGATTCCCTTATTTTCTTAGTTTTTTGAGTCTAGATAGGTATTCTTTTTTAAGAAAAAAGCAAGTAAGCTTTTGATGTTGCTTCTAGTGTAAGGTATTCCATCTATAATACACTATTATGCGTTAACCTTCCTCACTAAGTTTCGGGCGGCAATAGAGATGTGTGGGTGTACTTACAAGGTTTCTATCTTCCAAAACAATAAACAACAAAGAACAAGAAGTCTTTTCTTAAAAAAAAAAAAGAGTTACTTCTTATTGTGAGTGTCCTTTACAGTATCTGTAGCTGTTTTAACAAATGGAATTGATGTCATGCTTTTGCTTTTAGGATTCTGTTGATTGAATAGAAATATTACAGAATTTACAAGGAATTCCTAAGTAAAGGTACCTGGGGTTTCCTTTTTCTAAATCTCTCTAAAGGGTCCCTAATTCAATATTAACTATGGGAAATCCGCTGGTGTCGGAGTCAAATGCAACACCTTTTTGGCAGCTAAGCAGGTAAAGGATTTGAATTAAACAGAATTCTAATTCCTTTTGTTAAGAGTAGATTCCTAAGTATCTGATAATTAGTTATCTTTTTAGAATGAAATTATCTTCTTTTTCTTGATTTACAAACCTGGTAGGGCATTCCTTATTGTACTAATTCGGTTTTAGAACCAATCTATGAGCTGGCAAAAGAGAGAATCCTAAGTCTTAATGGAACCAAGGCAACCGCAAGGTTGTTCTAAAGCTGGCTGACATTCCCGGTTCCGGAGTATGAGACAGAATTGAATTCTCTAGTTGGTTGTAAGATAGAGGACTCTCTTAATTCATCTGGGATTGAAGCTCTATCTGTATATGCTAATGGAGAAGAACTTATATGCTGTAAAGGAGGATATGAATTCTTGAGTTTCCTTACTTAACTTAAGGGGTTATGCCGGTATCGAATTCCCAAGGCAAACAAGTAAACTAACTTGTCCATTTCGGTATTTTACTTCTTGTACTCATTCTAGTTCGGCTAGTACTAATTGAAATTCTATTCTCTTATCATGCATAAAGATAAAGCCTAACTCAGTTTTTTATCAGGAAGAGTCAACAAAAAGAAATAGGATTTATTGGTAAATTGCTATAGTTCTAAATACTTGATATACCTTTTCTTCTTTGTAAGAGTGTTCTAGTGCGCGATTTTTACAATTTTCAAAGATTTAGGATTCTTCTACTAGTAAGCGAATAGTATAATATTCAATCAGAAGGATTCATAGCTAAGTTAGGATTTTTTTTATGGGAGTCTCCTGGATTTGAACCTTTGCATACCTATTTCTAAGACTAATGACTTACTCGCTTGGATTCTAGGTTTCAATTTGAATGGCAAAATCGGTAACGATTAGTAATAAATAAATAAAGAATAGGTAATCCGAACAAAAATTCTTACAAGAGTTCTTTTAACTATAGGAACAAAGGCGTATTACGGTATATATATAAATAAAACTGGAGAACAATGAACCTATAATCAATTCCTTATGGCAAAGAAGATAAGAAGAATTGGCGTTTTTAGAGTCATTTTTACCAGATACAGAAACTATCTACAGTGTATTTATTCTAATGGGATAACGCTGATCCCATATTATGTATTCAATAAGTAGGTAGCTACACAGTCAACAAAACTGCTATACCATAATTTTGTATGAGCATCTAAATGAATTCATTAATAAACCAACTTTAAGAATTTCTGTTTATATGAGTTTTCTGTATACTTCAATTTGACTGGGTATCACGAAGCTTAGTAGGTTAAACCCCTATAGGTTAACGGCATTCGAACCCATGTCTGCCCGTAGTTTTATATTTGTCATAACATGCCTTTGTCTTATTGATCCCTTTTCTTTAAAAGAAAGACTCTTATTAGCTATTCTATTTATAAATCTCTCTGGTTAAAGGTAAAATTACAGGATTTATTACAAAGTCCATAAAAGGCTCTCCCTTCCCTTAATAAATATAAATGCTTCTTCTAAAATCAGGAATAACTAAGAGAATAGGCGTAAATTAATAGACTTTGTGAGAAACCCTGGGGTTCTAATTCACTAAGTAAAAACTCTTACTAAAGAACTAAATAGAACTTCTTACTACAGAAATCCCAATAACTAAATTGAATGAAGTAATATTTCCTAACAAGTAAGACATTAGTTACAGTAAGCAACTCTTTCAGAATATAAGTGTTTTATTAAGAGCAGGGAATAGGTTAAGAGAGTAGGATTTCCCCACCTCCCACCTGTGACCTATATTTCTTGTTTGATTGCTTTATATTATATTACAAAGAATAAGTTCGGTAAAAGACTTTTTTATGAATGGCAGGAATCTAGATATAAAAGACTCCCAATCGGATATATGTAAAGCCCTGTTTATTAGTAACTTGAATACCTGAAAACTATAGCATGCCGCATTTTAGGGTGGTTTTTAGCACAGCCTTCTTGAGAAAAACTGTATTGGTAAACTCTTGAGGAAGAGGTTCTGAGGTTACTCCTGATTATTAGGGAAATTTTTGAAGACCTATTTTATTACCGTGACGGGGAGCTTACCCTTTTGCAGAACCTATTCTGAGTATTGAACAAAAACCTATACTATACTATTCAAATAACCTATATCTGTAGCTACTGCCCTTATCTTTTTTTTGATTATACCTACTACTATAGCCTACCTTATGTAATAAATTAATTAAGTAAATACTTTTCAAAAAGCTTAAGAAAAATTAAGACGGTACTGGAAAGCAAGGGGCAAAAGGACGTAACCGCTGGAAATTTGCGTAGAATGTAAACTAAATGTTGTCTGGAAACCCCTTTTTCAAAAAAAGAACTTTTTAAATCGTAAGACAACTCCTTTTTCCTGACACCTAAGAAGGAGTGGGGTTCATAATAAATTATTCTTGATAGTTTTCTCTTTATTTGTAATATAAAACTGGGATTGTCTTAAATTGGATAATAAAAAAAGAGTTCTTTCTTATGACAGTACGAATTCAACTAAAAAAAGTAGTCTTTAGATTCAGTTATTCCCATTACTCTCAACCAAATTATATAAGATAAGAACTCTTTGTCACTTTTTACTCGTCGTTATACTTCGCTCGCATAATGGGGCATCCGATATAGAGAAAGTGGGAGCCCCGCGAGGCCAAGCTTGTCTTCCGTGTATCAATAGAGATAGAGTAAGATAAGCTTTAGCTAAAAGTATTAACAAATTAGACTTAAGAATATTTTTCATGAATGAGATGAGGATTCTAGCTTTTCTTTGAAGTACTCCAAAAGAGTTCACCTTAACTCCAGAGAGGAATTCTCAAATAAGACTATAAGGACAGTTTGATAGGTTGTAAGGTTACTAAGCGAAAGTACTTCCTTTGCTTTTAGAATTCTAAGTGGCTTTTCTCAGGGGCGCCGATTGAAACCGGTGGAAAGTCTTTCTTTAAAAGGTCTAGTATTTGGTTTATTCATTTATTCCTGAATTTGAAGTTAGCAGTAGGTAAGGCTTTTTAGGGAATAAAGGAAAAGAAGTAGGATCAGGTCAAGGCAAGGTGGTATCGAACCTCGAGTTATCGTTAAGCTTTGACGCTTGGTAGAAGGCTTATCCAGAAGGTGTACTGTCCTTGCTTTCTGCCAAAAAGATATTGCTAACTAAGAGTTCCTGTTGTTTAAGAGTCTCCTTTCTAAAAGTGGATGACTTTAAAATCCTGTCAATCCCACAATATACTAAATAAAGAATTTCTTTTATCAAAAAGAAATCTAATGGAATGTTAAAAAATTATAGTAGATATAAGCACAAGTTCTGCGAATAAACACTAAAATGCAAAGTATTCAAAACCTTAAAGAATAACACATCAACGAAAAGGCTATAACGAACGTGGGTGAAGCTTTCGAAAAGGAAAGTAAACAAAATGATGAAATTGAAGTCCACAGTTTATAAATATTGGAATTTGAACTAAACTGGATTTCCTGAATCCCTTTTTAATGGATATTTATAACTAGGTATTTCCAATCCATTTCATAAAGCACCCTCTTTCTAGTGATAGAGTCCTCTTTGTAGCTATAATGTAAATACTGAATACCATCTTTTCCGAGCTAGGCTGTCTTTTGAATCTATAACCAAGTAGTAATAATGCTGAATTCTTTTATAATTTCCTATACTAGTACTGGAGCAGGGGTCCCGGGAGATCGAAGGCAAAAAAAGTCCTCCAAAAAGGATGGGTGGTCTTATTTTGTACCATCTGTTTTGAGCTTTATCAGGGTATCTAGGGCAATAGGTATTAACCTTTCTGATTGGGCTAAATAAGGGCTGTGATGCGTAAATAAAAAGATCTTCATCCTTAACTGAGTTTACTAGTAAATTAATGGTAGAAACAGGGAAAATAAGAATACTAAACAAATCTAGAGATTATCTAAAGCGAATCTTTATAATAGAGCTCTCCCTATGTGCAATCTTTCTTTCGAATTACATTTCATTTACTTGTGTTGAAACTAATTTTTAAAGCGATACCTTTTTAGCGTAACTATCACTAAAAAAGAGTTCACTGCTTCTTTCTTATTGTCCCTTGACCGGGGCTGTAGCGCTTAAACCGATCCTTTTAGATTGATAACCTTATAATTTTAGAAAGTAGAAGAAGACTTATAACCTAGAACTTTTAGAATTCCCAGTACTCTCGAAAAGTACAGGAACAGCCTTTTTTTTTTGAAAACAAGAGCCCGGGGGTCGAATATAATACAAGGTTAGTTGCAAGCTTGGTTGAACGAAGTGAAGAAGTTAGTTATAGCTCTGAACAAAGTCAAGAGGAGGGCGGGTTTATCTTGTCAGGAATTTGAATCACTTATATACAACTAGATTTACCCCATCCTATATACTTTAACAATATAGTTAGTTTAGTAGTAACGTGAGCTGTTCTATATTTTATTTTATTTTAAGTCTTTTTTCGGTTAGCGCCGGTTCCAGGAATCCGCAAGGTAAGGGTTCAAATAGGTTCACAATCCCGGTCTTTTTGTGGAGGAATATAGCAGATTGTCTTTTTAAGGCAAGGTTTATTAATACAAGAGGTAAAGTTTGTTTAATAAAATCCCAATTTGCTAAACAAGGATATGGGAATCCCTAGGGCTTAGGTTTTTCTTTTCCTGTCCAAGCCAAGGGAATCTTTATCTTGGATTGTAAGGTCCTGGCGAGTGGTATTCAGATTAAGAGTACTGCTAAGAAGGGTAGAGTTCTGAATAAGAGTATGATACAGGATAAGATACCGGGATAGTAAAGGCTCCGGAAGAGGTTTTTGGTGTTGAGAAGGGTGTAGCTAAACTAAAAGATTAGGTCGAAAAAGGCTCCGAGTAAGAGTATAAAATAAGGTACCGTAGACTGATAAGAGGGTAGGTTTAGGTATTAATAAACAAGGTATGGGTTAGTCTTTTGTCTTGTTTGCTATCCTGTATACAAAGAATTCGGAAACTTCTTAAGAGCAGAGCGATATAAGACTTTAGCTTAAATTGACCTACCCGAGCCAGCTTTTAAGCACTCTCTTATTCTGGAGAGCTTTTGTTTTTGAGTCTTTTTAATAATAGTATAGGAAAATTCCCCAGATTCTAGAGATTCTAGACGATCGCTGCTTTTTTAAGAAAAGTAATCCCCGGGTCGAGTCACTCTCCATTTCATTTAAAGTAGTACTCTATCTGGAGAAGAAGGAGAACTGCGAGACGTCATAAAAGCTAAGGGTGTCCTTAGTCTTCTATTCTTTTATTCTTAATCTTTACAGATATTCCTAAGTTAAGGAGTTCTCTAAAATCCGGAAATGCTCCACTGTCTCTCTTGAAGCTGGTCTATCAATTACTCTTTTTATTCCCTCGTTTGGTATTAGTTAGATTTGTGTCAACTCTTCCACCAGCGCTATCGCAGTAGAAGCGTTCACTTGACAAGCATCGGGTACTATAATAATAATAATTTATAACTTTTTTCTCAATGAAAAGATATGCTTTCATTTTTATATATTCCAGCATTTCCAGAAAATCCCTTGATTGGCTCTTGGATGACCAGGATGCCATAATGGGGCCGGAGCCCATGTAATGCTAGGACCGATTTATAGCTACAATCTCTAGTTAAAAGAAATGAAAGAAAAAAGTAGTGCCCCTACTATACCCAATGTATTTTTTCGCTATGCTATGCCTGAAAATTCCTTTATAGAACACGGGACATATAATCGCGGTTATTTATTAAGGAAATTTGAATCTTTATCAGTACTCATTTGATATACTTGACTAGGGATTCATCCAGAATCTGTTTCCTGACTGAAGTCATCAGCTTCAAAATAGTATCTTTCCTATACGTTTTACAAGATCCTGCTGTTTCAGATCCTACTGAAGTTCCAGTAAGAGAATAACTTCTATTTATAAGTCCCTCCTGTATCGAGTAGATGACTTAAAAGGAGTACTTCCTGATGATATACTTTAGGAAAATGTAAAAATGGAATACTCAAAGAAACGAAAAATTCATTAGAGCTCTCCCTTTTTGGAATACTAAACACAAACCGGTAATTGTAACTAGTACTAGTTCTCACTATGGATGGATGCCCTTTTAGAAGTGAATTTGAATTCTGTAGTCAATTGGAGAGTCTTCCTTGAAAAAGAATAGTCAGCTTTTCTGCCCTTTAGTTGAGGAAGCAGTTTTCAAAAATCAGGCATACCTTAAGGAATCTAATAAAGTAAACTTCTTATCGATGCGCGCAATTAATTGAATAAGGGTCTTGACTTATTAGACTCCTGATAAAGGGGTTATGAAAAGTACATTATTCTAAAAGACCGCAAAGTGGTACAATCGGAAAAGCTTCTATGATTTTGAGTAGTTAAAATTGAGGATTTAGTTCCATTTATTATGTATCCTTGTTTCTTAGACTTACTTTTCGAGTTAGGTTTTCAGTGATTTGAGATCCATTTTTACAAAAGAAAAGACTCTCAATTCAAAAGCAAAAGCCTGCGGTATCCCTTTTTTAAGACTTTTACAGAGAGAGTGGGGTTTAATAGGGTACGTTAACTCTCCGGGTTAAAGCAGCTCCAGTAGGTATAAGAGAAAGAGAAAGAGCCCCTTTTGTGAATCTGTGCTGCGAGGCCTTGGTCAGTGCTTGTATGTTACGCTAATTAGAGGCAATTGAGTATCTCCCACCTATTTTTGATTTTCTCTATCAACTAGCCGGGCCAAATCCTCTAGTTAAAGGTACCCTTATTAAATATTCAAAATAGTAGCAACTTTTTGTAGTTTAGTCCCCTAGCAGTATCTTTAAGAAGCCCCCTTTTCTAAAAGTTATGAGTTCAGCCATATGCCTAATCCCATATGAGAAAAAGAGTTCGAAGGCTTTTTTAAGTTTAAGTGGGGTTGCTTAGAAGCTTTGATGCAGGCGTGCCGTAATAGGAAAGCATATAAGAAAAGGTATAGTCGAATTCTAAATCTTATAAGTTTTATAAAATTTCAAGATGTGCTGTAGTCAAAGTAAGAAAGCATACTTTACTAGATACGTAATTTAACTTAGCGAATTTTCTCTAATAAGTACAGGACCTGTCTCTTTCTATTTGGATAGTAGGTATAAAGGAGGAAAAACCCTACTATAATTACAAAACTACAGAGACTCTTCTCATTTTATGGTTCCACTTCTAGCTAAGGTAACTTAGAGGTCTTTTTTAGTTAACTGTCTCTCATAAAAGACCTAACCATATCAAACATATAAGGAAGGGAGATATTCCAAGATAATATGTTAATAAGAAAGCGGTAAAACATTAAACTGCTTAGAATAGAAACAAGACCGTTATGGCTACCTCAAACCAAGATACCATGGGAGAGAAAAAAGATTGCCTCTATGAAAAATTCCTATTAAAAAGGAAAAAAGGAAGCGCGAAATAGAAAACCTAATAAATAGATCTTCAATTCCCCATTCCTTAGCATATTTAGTAGTTGCTTTTGTGTTCCTTTCTTTCTTTCTAGGTTCCGATTCCCGAAAATGAAGAAATTTAGGAATCTTTTTCAGGTTAGCTGCTTTCTTCTCTAGACTTAATCAAAGCACAAATAAAATAGATCGGGGATTTTGAAGCTTCTTATACGCGAGCTTTGAAGTTCAACTCTAACTTAGGAAAAGACATCTCGATAGAGAAATGAAAGTATGTACGAGAACCAGTATCCTCTTTAGGTGGCAAAACTAAGGAGTAACTTAACTGGATAGAGATATCTCGCCTCTGACTGTTGTGACTTAAATACTAAAAGAAAGACTAAAATAGCGGCAACTTCTTTGAGCAGACCTTAAAGCACTGATAGAAAAAGGGTCTCATAATTTTGAAACTCAAACAGTTAAAGTAAGTTCAGAGAAGGAGGCACTAGGATAGAATCTCATTTTTGAGTTAAGACCTTCTAGTTGCTAGGCTTTCACTAACTGGTAAAAGAAATTGCCCAGGAAAAGAAAGTCAAGATGAACGCATTTCTATACACTGACGCGACTCGAACCCACGCTTGTCTCACCGATTCAGGTTTGTACTACCTATCTGCTCTCTATCATCATAGCTTTCTTCATCTCCAAACCTGCAATACCTGCAGCCTAACCCTTAACTCTAGCTAAACTCTTCTCCAGGAAATAGACCTGTCCTTTCGAGCTGAGTCTTCCCTGGCTGACTTTTCTTACAGGAATTCCTAAACCTTTCTTAAAAGCTAGACTCCGGACCTATATATCTCTATCTTAATTCCTTTCTTTTGGGCTATACTTGTCTTACAGAGGAGAGTCAAAAGACTTGACTTAAGAATACGAGACTTACACGATTTAGCATTCCTAGCACTTTCACTACCTGACGAAACACACACAGAAACGTAGTAAAAAAGAGTTTCCTTAGCCCTTAGCGGGGCAGGGCTTGTTAAAGTCTTGTACTTCAAGTCCAGCACCCCAACCAAGTCCATAAGCACTCCTACTGATCCAGAATCCAACCGATACGTAAGCAATCCCAGAGCTCCCAACCAAATCCTAAACACCAGGAGCCAGCAAACAATAGTCAAGGAACCAGGGGATATCTATGTCAACGCGGATAGGCATAAGAAGAATGTATATAGAATCCGGGTCGACTTTTGCGTTAGACAGAATGCAGGCTACTCTCTATATAATACAGTAGAAGGTCAAACTTCCTTACGAGTCCCGGTAAAGCTTTAACAATTAAGGAATGGGAAAGGTACTGAGCCCTTTGAGTGAGGTAAGCACCCCTTGCTTATGGGTCCTACGAACCAGCGCTTTACCATTCAACAAAACTAAGAAAAGAAGAAAAAGTAACCCACTATATAGAAATTGGATAATAATTAGATCACTGAGAAAAGAAAACCATTGCTTCATATAAGTGATTCAAAAAGGGAGCTTTTACTGATGAAATGAAGGAAAGCAAGAGGAACAAACACGAAAGAGCTCTCAACATAACTAAAAGTATAAGTGAAAGCCCTGCTATACTTAGACTTCTTCCGAACAAAATAGGATATCCTACAAAGAAACTCCCTATAGACAGAATGAACAAAGGAATTGTTTCTATTAATTAGGAATCTCTTAGATAGAAAAGAGCTCCAGTTACTATCTAGAATATCCTTTATCCTTAGTTTAAGCACTCAGTAAGTTTCGTTTTAGGCTCTGAGAGGATATATTCCCTATCTAATTTAGTACACTCCTCCCAATTATCGGGAATCGCAAACCTGGAAACAGGCAACTTTAGACTTGAATTCCTTGTAGCCTCTCGTACCTACACCTTTCTGACTCTTAGCAGTAGTCTTAGTTAAAAAACACTCCCAATACTAACGCATTGCCTAACTTTCTGAGTCTCTAGCCCTTAGTTCTGACTTGCTTCTCTTTAATCTTAATACCTGGAGCTACGCCCCTTGTACTAAGAACTAAATCCCTAAAGTTTTCAAGGACTTCTTACTCTTCAGAGCACCAAGAAAAGGAACAACATGTACAAGGTTCAATACGAACAGGACATAGGAAAAAGCTCATTACCGATTTTCCCTTGTAGAGACCTCTGACAATTTTGAAAAAAGTAGGAACGTTCTATATGCAAAAAACAATAAAAGTGAAAGCCTGCTTTTCCAGTTTTGGTAGGTGTCATTGTGTGCGGTTGGCTATACATACTCTAATACTATTTAATAAGGCTCACTAAAATCACTCTTATACGAATTAGACTCCTTTATATAATAAAGCTACAAGAATACAGCTTATATTACCTTTTTCCGATAAGGCAGTCTCTCTTCTATTTCCTCCTACCTGTAACTGCTTTCCTAAGAGCTACACCTTTCTCAATACCTATACTCTTAATACAAATCCCTTTCTTGATAACTATAACTATCCTCCGAGTCTTCCTCGCTTTCTTTGTCTTCTGCAACTGAATCCCCTTCTTAACAATTCTGTGTGACTTATTACACCGAATCAGGAACAAAACAGCCTATACTTCTATACTTTAGCTTTAGAGTTTTCCTATGACTTTACTCAAACTGAAATTGGAAACATGGAAACAAGCAACCTCTTACTTTAACTAACTCTAAGTTCCTTTTATCTACTATACTTTTAAGAAAAGAGTTTCAATAAGGACAACAAACTAGATTCATTCGAGCAATACCAAAACCTGAGCTCTTTAGACTTTATCTTTAGACTTTATTTATCGAGAATTCATTTTCTTTAGCCTTGACTTCTTTGTATTCTATGGAGGATCAGATCCTTTACCAAGCCCCTCCTCTTCAGTTCCTTCTTAGACATGCCCGGACTCCGTACCTTCCATCCTTCTCCTGCTATAGAAAGAACCCATTTTTGATTAAGGGTTTAAGATGTAACGTTTTTCTTGAGGAAGGACCCTATTTGTTATAAATCCTTGTTAAAAAAGAGTCCCGAGGATTCGGCCTTGACTGGAAATCCTTCAGATATACCCAGTTATACTACTCATTTTATACGAAATAAGTACTCTCTTTATATGCTATATAATGGCTGTAGATGTTACATAATATTTTTGAATAATATAAGTTCACTTTTTTAAGTAAGTAAACCGGGCAAAAAGCAACAGTAATAGATGGGTTTTCGTGAAAGAACTTATTCGTTGTTTTAATGATTACAAACTCCCAAAATAGAAACAGAACTAGGAGCTAAAGAAGGTTCTTAAGTACTCTTTCTAAACTCTCCAAGGCTAACCTCTCCGCAGTCAGTAACTACAGAATCAAAAGAGGGATATCTCTTAAACAACAATAAAATATTATAGGATACTACTATACTTTACTTAGAAGAATATAGGTAGTATATAGTACAATAATAGGTACAGGCTGCAAGGGCCTACAAGAAAGAAGACTAAGACAATAGCTCCAAAGGTATTATATATAGCTCCTAGTACAAAGAGTAAGATACAGAATAGAGCTATGAAGACTGAGGTACACTGGAAGGCCTAGAGAAGTCTAGCTTTTAAGAAAAGTATGGAGGTTAAAAGAATAAGTTAAGTCAAATTGGATTGTCTATAAGGTATGAATGTTCTATCTTGTATACTACTTAGAATTACCTTTCCTCCGCTTCGCTACAGTCAGGAAGGATAACTGTCCCTATCCTCACTAGTATGCAATCCCTTTCTATAGAAAGAACTCCATGCCATTTTCCTTTCATTCTGTATAAAACCGGACTAAAAGCATTCACAAGAATTTCTAGCAGGGTATTTACCAATTCAAAAGCGGGTTCTTTACCTACGTATTTTGTGGTATGACTTTAACCTATGCCTTTCTTTAGTTCTAAGACTGTGTTTTAACACAGAAAGAGAATCCTAAGTCGGGGCAGCTTTTATCTAAATCAATTCCATTTTACTAGAGAGAATGAAATGGGGATGCTTTTAAATAATTGGTGATCAAATAGTAAAGTAAAGTCCGTACTAAATGAAATTCAGAAGAATTCTGCAGGACAACCCGAAAAGAAAAAGCAGAACTCCCCCGGATCAAAGCGGGTGTCTAAAATATAACGCTAAAGTTGCTTGCATATCTTTATTTTGAACCCACTCTAAAAAGGGCTTCCTTAAATACTAAGTACAGGTCAATTCCTAGATTAACTTCTAAATTTACGAATAACTGTTCTGAAAAACCTGGTTTCGCCCAGTAAAACCATAGGGAGGGGTATCGAGGGTACAATTCTAAACACCTTCTATTCCCAAAAAGCAAACGTTTCAAAAATTATATATATAGTAAAAACTACCAGTACTTAATAGAATACTCTTAATGTTTTTAGCTTATATAAGAAAGCTCCCCATTTTTGATTCAAAGAGCAGTCCAAAAACGTATATATTTGCATTGCACCAACACCTTAAAATGCAGGGTGGGGTTATAAATACTTTTTTTTCCACGTGCGTTTCCTGTGATTAAATGCATATATTACGTATAGTATTTATAGTATTTATCAATCATTCTTTATTTGAATAAATTATAATGCAGCTAAGTTCCGTTGTACTAGTATTTATTGAAGGAAAATGCTTTTGAATATAAGAAATATATATAGAAAACTCGACAAGTTATGACTGTAGATCCTCCTTAAAAGAGCCCGCCTAGACTTTATGAAAGAGTAGGTACGAATTAGTTTTTATCGTAAAGTTAATAAATGGATCAAAAAGTTGGTAAGCCTTTCTGATAACAGAAAAAAAATAGTAGGCAAACGCACTCGCCTTGGTCTTATCCATACTTAGATCTTATTATAAGTGTATTAATATCCATCCATAATCTCAAGCTTAAGTACTCATATTGTACTTCTTAGAGTTGTTTAACCGGTTCTTTCTCAAAAGGAAGAGGCATGACTTTGAATCTATACATCTGAAATACTTTTTGTCAATAAATTAGTTATGTAGTATATAAAATATTAAAGAGAGTGAATATATTTATAATACTGTCAGAAGCCATCCACTTTTATTACCAATCCATATATCTGATTAACCCGAGGAGATCCTGTTTGTTATGTCTTTTTAAAATCCTATTACTACAAGATTTCCTATAGGCCAACCCTGTGGCTTCAATACCTTGCAAATATGAATATAGAACCCCTAGTTTGGCAGAGCTGGTTTTTTGAATATAGGAGTACGAAGATAAGCTTCCAAACTCTACTAATTAATAACTATAAGCAAGATACATATAGAATAGGCCACTCTAATTCTTTTTACAAGGAATTCCTGATACTTGAATTATAACAAAGAAAGGAGATATCAGTTTGTAGAGCACTTTACCTCTTTTATTTTTTACGCAGGGAGTGTAAGAAATTCCCCTTCTCAAGGAATACTAATTGTTTGGCTTAACCCAGGTTATCGAGATACTATGCTTCCATATGGATATGGGATTCTACATTTTTAGTAGAATACTTGTATTCTTGCTTCCTTCCCGAGATAAGGCTAAAGTCCAATTCAACTTTGTAATATTAAGGAAATGCTAAATTGAATTATTCTGAGTATTTCAGTGAAACTAGCAGAAGCACAAGTCCTTATTAAGGTAAGGTTGCACAATGTTTATCACCGACGTCCTATTTTCATGTCAAAGTAGATACCTTTAAGTAATACTAGAACCCTTATGTAAATGAAATCTCAGGAAAAGCAAAAGTCCGACTCTACACGTACACCTTTTTGGGCCCCGGATTAAGTATCGGATTAGATTTCACTTTTAGTACTCTTCAAAACCCCAAGGGTTTTTACCAGAATGAGGGGTCCCTTTTACAGCAATTCACTTTTTTAAATAGCAGTCTCGTTAAAGAATTTAGCTGATAGAACATGTAATGCATTCACCGCTGGGTATTTTTCACTTTTTTTCATAAGTTTTTGACTTTAGTGGAGGTTGTCAGTTCAAAAGGCCTACTCTTGTAATAGCTATAGCTCGATATTTGAAGCAGGGGTTGGCTAATGCTGGAAAGTGTAAGAGTCCTATAAAAGTGTGTTTAACAACAAGTACTTTTTTTGAAATTAAGGCGGACGCCGGAATTCTGCTATACGAAATTTGACCGCTAATAAATAATATGTAACACAAAGGTCTTAGCATGATGAGAATGTCGCATCTAAGTAAAAGGAATGATAAAAAGACAGAGTATATAATACCAAGGGGAAACTATAGCTAATAATACTAATATATCGCAGCAGTAAGTCTCTAATTGAACCCTTAAAAAAAGAAGTAAACTCTTGTCTTGACAGGTATCTCTTTTTAGGGATAGCCTAGAATTCTTACAAATTAAAGAAAGAGTTCATTTTCACTATGAAAGTTAGGAGAGAAGGATTTCTAAAAGTGAAGTAGTCCTCTTTTTCTTGATCAGTGATGTCTGTCTTAGGCCCTTAAAGCAAAAGGTTTTCGAGTAAGAAGTCAATTTCTATTTCAATTCCCTGATTTTTCAATTTAAGACTAAAATA
Source organism: Pelargonium exstipulatum (assembly GCA_036897565.1). Lineage (NCBI taxonomy): Eukaryota > Viridiplantae > Streptophyta > Magnoliopsida > Geraniales > Geraniaceae > Pelargonium > Pelargonium exstipulatum. Next base: position 41,508 of record JAYMTG010000007.1, on the reverse strand, counting down.
CTCAGAATTTAAGATATAGCCAGGATAGCTGTAAGAATCATGGCATGGGTTACACGGACTCCCCTACTTATATAATCTAGCTAGTGAATGTTTCATCAGCATTATATGCCTAAGAAAGGTTGAACTAAAGTGAAATTGAATTCAAAGTTTTGGGGCGCTAGCTAGATAGTTGCAATTCTAAGCCATCAGGATTTGAAACTCCTGTGAGGCGCTCCGTTAGGGATGAGTCGTTTACTTACAGAGCTACGAGGCTTCTTCATGATCTTGGGTTTATGAGACTAATAGAGTCCAACTTCCTTACGTATCTAACTTCCTATGTAATTAGCTCTCCTAGGGCAAATCTTTAGTATTTTCTATAGGTAAGTTACCTTTTTTAAATCCTGCCCAGATTCTCGAACTCTATTTTCTACTTGCCTTTTTAGTTCTTTTTTCTAAACCCTAACATGAGCTAGAACCCGAGCTGAACCGGTCAATTTTTAAGGAATAAGAGTAGCTAAACACTTACCAATAATAAAGACAAGATGCTAAAAAATTGAAGCAAAGAGCTCCTTCTAAAAGTCAAGCTGTTTTGAACCCACGCCCATCGGATTCCTCTTCCAATGCTATACTAATTGACTCTACTCCAGAACAACTTTAAAATAAGAGACAAAGGCTCTTTCTTTGTATTTGTAGGTATTGCCAATAAAAGAAAACACTTAATTCCTAAGTAAACGTTAAGCTTGAATCCTAAAAAAGTTTAGCTACTTTTTACTAAAGACTAAAGCAAAGAAACCTACAACTGAGTTTATTTATTAGCAGCAATATCTCACCCCTCAAGAGGCTACTCTGCAGAACAAGCACTTCTAGATTCCCTACAATTTACTTATTCAAGTCCCGATTACTGAAAAAAGGAAGTCATACTGCAGGGTTTACAAGTACTGCGAGCTAAAAGAACGACCTCTTTTGATAAAGCAAAACAACCAGAAACGAAGACAACAGGGTGTCTCCTGGCCTCATAATAGATCTCCCTGGAGTGTATACACTTTCTAACACATAGGTACAAAATCATTTCAAGATTTCTTGCTTACTGGAAATACAAGATCTCTCCTTTGAAAGAAAAGGAAACTTGAATACAATACTTATACTCCTATAACTCGAGGAATAAGCGGCTTATTGAAATTATTAAAGCTAGAAACTGAAAAAGAAGAAGGATTAAGGATCCATTTCAATTAAGTAATTGCTAAATGAAATCCTTCTTTACTAGCTTAAAACTACCCATTATTAACAATTAGTTATAGCATATTCAAAAAGTTTCTTTGAAATACTAGATTATATAATATACGAGTAATTCAAAATTGCTTAGTAGAGAGAAAGAATTATCTCACTACACAGGTAAAGTACACGCTTTTACTTCTACTAGGTGAAAGGCATTTCTTTAAAAAAGTACCCGTGGTAGAACAAAACAAATCTTAGTAGGAATGTCACAGGTTCAAGTCGATTTCACTATAATATTTTTGAAATAAGGAATTCCTGACAAGAACAACAACTCATACGTATTTACACCCTTTCGTCGGTCACTCTTTTAAAAGGTATAGCTAACGGGAGCTTAAGTTCATTATCTGTCTTCCTTCCTTTTAATACATATATATATTCAATTAGACTAGTGCAATCCAGTGAATAACTATTTTATACTTGCCCTTTCTTAGGAGGTCAAAATGTCGTGATTCAGGATAATGAAAGGGTATACACTGTGTTATAAGGGACTCTTTCAGTACCCCGGCGGTTACTGTCACTAGATTCAAAAAATTACAGAATGCGTTCTGCTTCTTTGAGAGATCTCTTATTAGACCTTATAAGGTTTTCATTTCTTATTTTATTCCTGTCGTATGTAAAATTTTTTGATTTTACTTTTTTGCCTTTATTGTTTTGGTTGAGTTAGTTTGCCCCATCCGGTTTCCTTCTTGAAAGAACATTGCAGGGTTTATTTACCAAAGCGTAGACCAGCCGTCCCCTCTACGAAAATTGCAATCCTAGACGTACAAACAAATTGCTTTTGTATATAAGACTTCTAATCGCGAAATCTTGTAATTCGTATAATTGCCTAAATAATAGGAGGAGTTTTCCTTTACTTTAGGTAGTGCTTTGCTAAGAATTTCCTTCCGTCTTTAAATGTATTCTTTGAGCTTTCGGTTCAAATAGAGTATATAAGATAAGTTTTACTTGTAAAAACGGAAAGCGTATTCTGTACAGGATATCCTAAAAAGGGGTTGCTTAAGTAAATGAATAAGGGGCGAGCTCCCTTATTTTGTTCTATATAATATAATATAAGGTTCTGGGCTGACTTTAGTAAGAGTGTTTGAAATGCAAGGTAATTACTATGGATTTAATTAAGAGCCTAGTAATTTTCCTAAAAGTAAATGGAAATTTTTAAAAAGTAGAAATGCGATTTTAGTAATCTTTTCAAGTCTTAAATATTTTTATAAATTATTCTCAGTTTTCCGGTAGTCAAAGTAATAAATAAAGTATGCGCAAGTATGTACTGAAAAGCATTAACAACATTCGTTGAAACTTTGGGATTGGTTTAAGCAAGGTATTTGTACTTACTTTTTCAAAAACATAAAAAAGAGGAAGACTTTACCGTACACTGATTTAGACTGAATCCCTTATTGTGAGTCTTTTTCGACGTATATTTTTTCTCTTATCTTCAATTCTATTTTTCAAACAAGAATTGAATTGTATCATGCCCATAGCAACAATAGCTCTTTTACTCCTTAATTATACTTAGGCACAGTAATTGTTCAAATTGACTTTAAATACCGCGAGTCTCAAAGCCAAAAAGCCCCCTATACTTATGGAAAGCACCCAATTAGAGGAAACTTATCATGATTTTCCTAGACTACATTTGAGTACTTTGGCTTTAGAAGTGAAATACTTCTCCTACAAAAAGTTATGAAGTCTCTAGTAGGGCTATTAAAGTTGTTCTGTGTGCACGTAGCAAGGAAGTGCTTGTGCTAATGTCAGCAAGTTTTATTGGCAACTCTTTTAAAAGGCAAGGTATAGAAGTTTAGTGGACTCGTTTGGTTTCCCGGAATCTGTTTTGTCTGCAATAACTCGTTTAACTATATACAGACAGGATTAGATATGTTTTCTTATATACTTCTCTTTAGAGCTTGACCAGTTCTTAGGGGCTATACCTATACCTGTTGTAAAGGAGACTGCTGTACCTGTATTAGGAGTCTTACCGGCGCTATGGGTCTTCTTGCTGCCGCTGCCTTTGTTAGTATTGTCCGTATTCCCTATTGTAGCGAATGTACTAAGGAAGAAAATAGTTATAGAAGAAAAGTATAGATAGTATTATAGATATATTTTGAGTTATATTCAGATTTGTAGGGTGTATTCCTCTTGCTTGGCTAGAAGTCATTCCAAAATCACTACTAAATAGTATTCTTGGTACCTACCTAATTGTGTCCCTTGTGAGTCGTCTGAATAACCTGTACTCTTCCTTTTTATCTATTTATTAAGACGCAAAAACTACATCACCCATCCGCCCACCAGTTTAGTACGCCTACTTCTAATTCTACAAAAGTAAGATAGACAAACCTCAAGTTGTCTTCTCGGCTTGCTCCTAAAATAGAAATACCCTAGCGGAACTCTCCCGGATAACCTTTACGAATTTACCTGAGTAAAGTCCGCAGGAACAAGAAAGAAACTCCTTTATTATTTCGTTATTTGACTTTTGACTTACTACTCAAAACTAGAAAAGAAACTTGTTAGAAAATTCTTTAGGAACAAATTGTAATAAAAGGAATTAAGTGCAACAAACCCTGATTATTTACGGGAATGCTAAAACAGATTCTAAGACTATTTAAACGCCATAAAACCAAAAAGATCCCGCTCGGTAAGCTGATTTTACATAATAGACTTTGACCCCTGGTTAGGAAGAACCCTTATAGAGCCCAACTCCTATTTTACAAGCTTAGTTTCCTCTAATTAATAAGTATAAACCAAAAACGAGAATACTTAGCAGACACTTGATTGAATAGCTCCTTCTGTCTCGAGCTGCTCGAACTTCTTTTACTCTTCGAAAAAAAAAAATAGGTAAGAACAGGTTTTTTCTAGCGTTTCTCAATCTATACATCATATACATAGAATTTTTCCCACTTAACTTAAGGGTGTACCTCACTTTCGTTAGGCTCTCCTTTTACTTTATCATATAAAATTGGAAGAGTTTTAGGGCAAATTTACCAGGAATATTTAAGCTGTGAGTTATTTTAACAAATTAAGGGCGCGTGCTTAAAAATATCGAAAAACAAAGGCTACTTTCTACAAAGACAAGTTACAGAACCCAGGATCCAGTGAATCTGTAGTGAACTAAACAAGATGATTAAGAACCCTTTCATTTTACATTTAATAAATTATTGCTTTACTTTCCTGAACATTTCTTACAGTTTCCGTATAATATAGGCAGGCCCCTCATCCCCAGGTATCCGTAATATCTTAAATGAAATAAAAAAAACGTGGTTTTAAGTAACCAGGTGATTTTGGATCTCAGCTTAAATAAGAATATGAAATAGTTAGGGGGATCCCTTAATGCCTCAAAGTTATGAATTGAAACTGGTAGAACAGGGGTTTCAACAAGAAAGTTACGCGAGTTCAAGTCCTTCTATACCCAGTGAGAAACTCCTAAGTGTACTTTTATCTTTTACAGGATTTATAAAAAAGTCAAGGAATTGCTTTCATTAAGCTAACCGGGGCCTCCAGGTATAATTTGTTAATAATTGCGTTAATAAAAATCTTAAGGTTATTAATAAGCTGTTAGCTGCATATGAAACCTTTTTAGGCTCTCATTAGTTTTCTAGTACTATTTATTTTGAACCTTTCTTTATTTTAGAGCCCAATCCTGAATTTCCTACAAGATAGCTCAATACTCGACTTTTAGGGTTAGGAAACACAAGAGCTCTTTTAAGAACACGTTTAGAGTGCAATTTGAATCCCAGTTTTTATAACGAACCTTAGCCTTGGAAATTAGGAGTTAAAGTCATAATCAGGTGTATACTTTAGAGTTTATAGTGCAGAAGGGAAGCCCTGATTGAAGAAAATCAAATAAAAGTATTAAGTATCTCCACTCCTCCTTTGTCTATTAAACCTGCTTTTTAAGTTTGCCCATTCATTATATAAGCTAGGGCTAAGGTATAGAAGCTTGCCTAACATGTCTTCAAAACCTGGAATATAGCTAAGCGACGAGGTGTATTATATCAGCATGCAAAGGTTAGACTTCTTTTCGGCATTCTAATTCATAAACCCGCTGAATCCTATTAGGGTTTGTTTAGCGTCAAGTTTTTTACAAACAAGCATCCATTTTTTTCTAGTATCTATTAAAATAAAAGGCAGACTCCCTTTATGTCTTAGGTTTACCAGTTCTTAAAGCCGGGCGGGTCCTGTATATTGTCGGGGCAGCATTCTTCGAAATATACTACGGAGAATCCAAGTAAATCAAACTAAGGATCCCGTAATCCGGCTTATAACATACTCAAACTAAAATAGAACTAAAATAGTTAGTTAAGGTTACCCCAGAGCTAGGTAAACTCTACCCTTTTCTTATATAAAATTAGAACTCTTTTGTATATCAATCCTAAATTGTTCAGTATTTGACTCGAAGTAATACTCGGAGTTATAAGAGTACGCTAAAAAGACCTCGGGATACATAGTGGGTTTTTTAAGTATACGTATCCAGGAAAGCTTCCTTATAGAGCCCAGAACTCTAAAATTGAGAATCTGTAGGCAATTCATTCGGCGACTTTAAGAGCTTCATTCCTCCTCTTTCTTAATTGTTAACTTACTTCGTTGTGTATTCCCTCTGGAGTTTTCGCAGGTCCAAGCACATCATCATGAAAAGTCTGTCATGAGTCACTAAGTCTTTTAGGATCACCTATCTTACAGTTAGCAGTAAGGGCGAAAGCACAACACAAATTCATATTAAATGAAATCCCCTATTTTGTTAAAAAGGAAAGAATTCCTAAGACAAAGATTTTATATAAATAGATAAGTTTTCTTTTTATCGTAAATACCAATCTCCTAAGATTATTAAGATTATCCTGAGTACTCTACTAATCACTGGTTATAGTAAAGCGAGTAGTTATGTTTTTTTTAAGTGGTTAGAACGCTTGTTGTTGGAATCTCAAGTCATGGGTTCAAGCCGTATAGGGTCTCTTTCACAGATGTGATTTTCGTGAGTGTTTGGTGGCTAGCTCCTTTTTCTCTGGTATTGGAAATAGGACTCACTTTAGTTTAGAAAGCATCCAATGAAATTTCAGTGGTTTACTCTTTTTTACTTGTATTGGACTAAATAGGCTTTCGCATTCACTGTATATAATATGAAACCCCGCATAGAAATTTCATTACTAGTTATAGGCATTCTCTATAGGACTTGGTAATAATAAGGGTGCTTTGAAAATGGATACCTATTCTTCGATTTGACCTCAACCGAACTCAAGTACAGTTTTTGTAAGTGGTAAAACACGGGTGAGTCAAATTGGCATGTAAAGGTTAAACTTGTACTTATAATGCTGCTCATTTGGGACATAAGACTCTTGCCTGAAGCCCCTAGTTGGTAAAAAACACAAAAACTAGAGTAAATACTCTGGATAAATATACCTGTTCAAAAAGGAGTCTCTGTTTATAAGAATGAAAGGAACCTCTCCCAACTACGGAAGCACAAAGCACTGGAGACAACCTGTTGCTCATACTCCCCTCCTTAACAGAAAAAAAGTTTGTTTTCACTTAGATGGATTTCCGACTTATAGAGTTAAGCTCTACTACTAGTTATAGGATTCAACTGCCAAAAAGAGGCTCTAGTATATAAAGTCTTGTAGGACCTTGTTACTTGTATTTCCTTGATCCGAAAGACTCTACTTTAACATGGCACAGAATATCCTATTATAGTGTTTCATTTGGGACTGCCTTGTAGTATATCGGTAAAGCTAACATGAACTAAGACAATGACAAGAAGAGCTCAACTAAATCTAAAAAATGCTAATTGGTCTGGCTTGCCCATCGCGAAATAGAAAGCATTGGTTATTATAGTTGGATCCCTCTTATATTAATTACAAGCTAATTCAAACTCCTGAGTATACGAAACCCTCGGCACCCGTAAGCCCCTTATATTTTCGTAGGGTAACTTGAACAAGGGCAGTATGAACTCTACTTTAGGTAGAAGGTAAATTCGGTGCTAAGTTATTCTACATTTATGTGATAATCCACTGTACGGAAGGCTTCAGTAAGCAGCTGCGTCTTTGTCTAAACTTAGTATCTACCATACTAAGGCCCACTTTTCAATGTTGATTCTATCTCTAATAGTTTAGAAGCATTCGATTGTGTTTATCAAAACTTCCGAGCTCTTTAATTAGATTCTTTTTAGATAGGGTCTAGTTATTCTTATTATTTATATAGGACATTAAACAAAACCCCGTTAACCTAAAAAAGACCTTGCCTTACTAACATTCCTGTCTAGTAAGCTCAAAAGAGAATACCTAACAAAAAAAGACTGATAATGATGCAAGAATTCCTATCGCAGAATCGAGCACAGATAGAATTATAAAGCTCTTAAACTTTCATTAAATAACTAGGAGCCCTCTAAGCATGAAAGGCAAAACATCTTAGTTAAGTTATATTTCAACCAAATTATTCAATAAAATAAAGTAAGTTTGGGTTTTGAGGTAAAGATTACCCTTCAATTTCGTGATTCAACAAGAAGGTATCCCGTTTTTAGGATTCCTACTCTAGTAGCAAGCTGACAAAGTACACAATACGTAGCCGAGAGTCTTTACCCTGTTTGCTACTTCAAGTCTATATTTAACTACAAAAATGAACCCGATCGAAAGGAACTAGAGGATATCCTCATGTCAAGTCATTACATTAGGTACAAAAGGCTAGGAAAGCACTTAAATATAGAAATACGCTCTAAGCTGTCTAGTATATCCGGTAGTTAACTTACTAGAACCTCCATGAAATAAGTGTTCCTCCTTTTTTGCCATGCTAAATCTCAAGATTATTTGCTTGTATCTATAAGGTATTTTCCTAAGTTAGCTTATATTAGATATCAAAATTCTCCACTCAAATTGATCTTAAATATAGTGAGCCCTGATAAAGTACAGTCACTTTATCTTCTTCTCCAAGCAGTCAACGGTTTCATTGAGAAGTCCTATCCCTTCTAGATTTGGTTGACCAAGGTCTAAAAGCGGATCTAACTAAAATAGAAAAGAAAGGGTACCTTGTATATTAGCTTTAGCCTTAGAGAACTTTTCATATACTTATTCATACTTTCCTTTTTACTTTATAAAAATAGATTTTTGTGGCTCCTATTAGAAACCCCTTAGAACTCTTATTAAACTAACAAAAGGAAGGATTTGCTTAGAAAGAGGGACTTAGATTACTATCTTTCTTCTGAGCGATACTACCGACTTTCAGCTGTGCCTGTACTCGAACCTCTTATTATATTAAATGCGTTCTTAAAAACAAACCCTCTGGCAAAGTTCTAATTATTTGATTCAATTAGCGCTGCGATCCTCACAAGAAAAGGAGAAAAAGCAACCCACTCTCTAAGTGGACTAGTACAAAAAAAGCATCAGTCTATGTTTTGAAAGTAGTAGATTAGTTAGTACTTATAGTAAGTGTAAGTACAGTTAATACAAGGAATACTTCGAATTTGTTGGGGAATATCTTGTTTTACAAAATGAAAGAAAGACTGCACAGCTCTTTATTTATACATGTTTTAAGCTGAATCAAGAATTCTTAACCACCTATACAAAATATATTGATAACTTGTACTACCCGAATATAGAATATCTTTTTTTAATGCGATTGGACTCCATGAAAACAAGGATAAACCGCGCCAGTTTTACCAAAGATTTCTTTTCTTGGTTTGAGAAAAGTGTACATTAGATACAATACAGAAGAGGTTAAGCCCTTTGTAACAGGAGCTTCGTGTATTTTTATGATTCTACTCAACTCTGGTTAGTACTTATTTGTGCGTGAGAATTCCAATATTATTATATTAAAGGAAAATCCTATCTTGAGCCTTTATTGTCTACTTTAACTTCCTAAATCAAACCCTCTAAACCTATAAAACCCACCTATCAAATTCCCTTATATAACTAGCAAAAGACTTCTACCTGGGTATTTTGCCCTATAAAACAAAAACACAAATAGAAAATGTCTAGCCAAAAGAAACTAAAGTATCCAAGACTAGCCCTAACTTGGAGAGTGCTAAACCCAGGTAAGTGGACTCCTTACTCTTTTCTCAATACTTAAGAGCTAATTGAACTTAAGCAGGAATCACTCTAATATTACACACTTTTGAGTGAAAACTTTCAATAAAGACTAAGGAGAACAAATATAGATTAATTAGAACAATACCAAAAACCTGTTGCTGTTGTCCGATAATTTACGTATGCTAAAACACAAGGCACCAAATAAGGTGGAGCCCCTTTTAAGACTTAATACTAATAAATAACCTCAGTATACCCTACGCATTGAGATTAAGAAACTCTTTTCAAAAAAGAAGAATTCCTTGTGACCTTCTGACTGAAACAGGTTCTAGGAAAGATTCCTATGTTTTATCTTGCCAACTCCCAGAAGAAGTCGCAAGTGGTAGATTTGTATTTAAGCGATTCGGATTACTTTGGCTTCTATAGCTATAATGGTGTAATTCTGGTAATGAAATCCGTATTAGTTATTCCTTAATTTCCGTGAAAGGTACTCCAGATAAGAATAAAAGTACCTATCAGGATCTCAGGCTATAGTTCTCAGCTTAATGAATAGCATCAATTGCCTCTCTTTTCAGCTTACCACCGAACCCATGTGGAAATTGAAAAAAGTACTTTTTTGAAGAGTAATTCATTTATCGTAAATATAAGAAACAAAATCCTCTCATAATTTCTATAGCTGAGAACAGGACCTTATTGTGCAATTTGAACAAAAAGTAAGTGGTTTTTTATTTAGTTGTTAGCTAGGAAGTGGATGTATTTAGGGTTCTAATCAAGTTGGTAGAGCATTGCCCAGTCAGGCAGAAGTTGTGAGTTCAAGTCTCATCTCAAGTCTTTAGTTAGTTCATATACTTAAAAGATCCCGCTAATAGTAGTTACTCCTTTTTTTATTCAAGGATTCCTTTGAACGCTCCCCGGTAATCATATACAAAACAAAAACTTTCATTTACAGAAATTGAACTTAAATATTAGAGCCCTAAAAGTTTTGCTCATTTCTTTAGAGCTCTTCTTAACTTAAAAATGATTTGTACTTTAGAAAAGAGCTTCTCTTTATGGACGAATTGACTTTGTATAAGTATTCCCGAGCTCTTCAGAACTATCTAAGTGCACCCTCCCATATTAAGTGAATGTCTTGATAGACAAAGTTGGGACCTCAATTTAGTAGTTCTCTCAATGAAATGAGTGCCAGTAAAGGTCTACTTTTTGAGGAAAAAAGATGTAACTATCGAAAGAACTGCCATTCTCTGAAAGGCCGTCTTACTCGTTTATTACCTGACATCAGTACAATTGTTATACACTCCTTTCTCATTGTTTTTAATTGCATTAATTGAATGTTACGTATTCCTTATTTTCTTGGGTATTTGAGACTATAATTTGACAACTAAGTAATTAAAAGATAATAACGAGATTCAGGTTTGGCTTTTCCCGGCTCTTTTGAGTATAATATCCTCCTAGACGCTGCCTTGTTTTAACTAACCTGAATACCCAAAAGAAAGAAATCAGTTTATCCACTAAGCTGGAATTCATTTACATAAACTACTAAACGGGAACTCTTTTCAAGAATACCAATTTGCTACAAGAGCTACTGACTTCCTTTCAAAATACTAGAAATAAGACTATAAAGAAAGTTATAGGTGTCCCCATTAAACTAAGCAGCATATGGGATTTCTAGTTAGTAAGCTGGATATCTGGTTACTGAACATGTTAAAGAACTAAAACAAGGAAGACATTTTCTGTCTGTGTTCTATTCCTTATAATTACTTCTTACTTGCTTAACCTAGAACTCATTCATCATGCTGTCTCTGTCAAGAAATCTCTTTTTAGAATCTGTTATCTTAAATACGAATCCTTTAGCTGCAAATAGCTTGGCCTAAACAATAACAGAAGAACCTGTTCTAAAGGCAGCCTATCCTGTAAGCGCTCCTGTACCTCTGACTATTTTCGTTTGATTTATAATACATTTTCCTCTCTCATTAAATTACAAATTCAAGGATTAAAGATAAAGTAAAATGAAATCCCTCGTTAAAGCTAAGAAGTACCCAGCACAATAAGGAGCACAATAAGGACAAACTTCCGAAAACTAGACGGCTTTAAGCATACAAACTTGAATATCTGGTTCTATAACTTATGACTCTGCACTTAGAAACTTAGAAAAGACTGTACCAAAACTAATTCTACTTTCATTTTACAAATTCATTTTAGGATTCCCGGGATAAGTTAAGGAATACTAAACAGTGCCTACTCGCTAGAATGTCATTTATCTTCAGTTAATATTTAAGTGGGCTATACCAGATATACACACGGGAGACCCTTTGAGACCTCAAAGCCTATGTTTAACAATATATCAGCTGCTTTATTCTTTATAACTAAAAGGATATTCTCTGAAAAGAAAGATTTCCCATTTTAAAATTGAGAATAACTTAGGGTTAGATAGAAAAAACCCTTTTTACCTTTCTAAAATACTGTCAAGGAATCCGATAAGAAAGAAAACCCTTTACTTTACTAGTCAATACTTTTTTTTTCAAAATATGCTAAAGAGAAGGAATACACGTGAAACCAAACATACCTAATCTTTCTAGAAATTCTTCCTTGTATTACCTGTTAATAGACCTCTTAAGGTGTTGTTACATTTGAAGCTTTCGGAGCCCATTTACAAGATGTTTTAAACTACCTTTCTTAGAATTAGAAAAAGAAGCGGTTTGCATTAGCATTATAATTATAGGAGCCCCATACCCATTTTATCAGTTAAACTATAGTCTTTAGCTGATAATAGTAGTTTCTTTTGAATTGTTTTGGATTACAGATTACAGGACATTCCTCATGTTCCCTGCGTTTATCGTATAGGAGAAGAGAACCCTTGGATAGTCTTGAGTACATCTACCTTACCGACCAGCAACGAAGTGAGGGAGGTTCTTGGTTAAGAGTATATTGATAGTGAAACCCTGACACATTATGACCATAAAACAGACTTCAACTCGAATTCAGCTCATTTTACAGGGCTCCCATTTAATCAAAAATGAAATTGACCCCAAACTTTCTATCTAGAAATCCTCTTTATCTTTAGTTTGGGTACCTCTTAAGAAAAACTAAGTCTGTGTCATTTCAAACATTCTATTACATGGAATTACTTCTATTATTTCCGGGATACTAAAACAAACATGACATACATGATATAAAGAAATCAAATCCCTTAAAAAGAATCCAAATAATTAAGGATTAAGAAGAACTAAAGCGAACAACCTTAACCAAAACCCAGAATACAGAAAAGTCAATTATAGAAGAGAAGACATTTGACTATCATAAGGTACTTTGGCTTAGTTTTAGCTTAGAATCAATACCTTTTGTCAATACTGATAGAGCTTCAATTCCAAAGAACTCACTAGAACTGGTCTTACAAATAGGCTGGATTTTTTATATTCCGTAAAAATCTGAACTATCCGGACTGAACCTAACAATTATAAAAACTTAAAAAGCAAAATAGAAAGCTTGTTCTGATACTTCCCTTTCAATTCCTAAAGCCTTTGAACATAAAAAACAGCCCTTAATCAAATACATTTTTATAAATACAAAAAAGAGTGAAACTAAGACTTCGACAGTAGTGAGTAGTGGCTAACCAAATTATCTGGTTTTAAGTATAGAGTAATACCTAGTAATTTCTGAGTCCACTAATAAGAGATAAAACCGCTTTGATCCAACTAGATTTTTTATACTTGCTTAACCCATTCTAATATATTGAATCGCTTTTACTTGTTATTGCTGAAATTACGATACGCGGTAGCTAATAAATCAAAGGGACGACACGCGTGAGCACAATGCGATAACAGGACTTTAACCCACGACAGTGACTTCTATAGACCCGCCTTCTACCAAGCTGAACTAGACTCCAATTACGCTTATAAATATGCACTTACTAGTGCTAATCAATAGTAATACCTAGACGAGTTTCCGTTGGAAATACTTATTCTTTAGGGACTTTCAAAGTCTCTTTGATGGGATTGCACGAATCAAATTACTAACTCTAAATTGATTAGATTTATTAGATACCGCTATCACTTACCATTACTCTTATACATTGGATACATTGGAATAGCCTAGGACATTCTTATGACTCAGTAATATCAACCTAAACCTTTATTTTGTACCTTACCCGCCTCAAGAATTTGTCTGTAAAGAATTTGTTCACTTCACTTTTTACTGAAAGCAATCTTCGGAAAGAGCCCTCTCAGGCTAGGCCTAAAATCTTACTAATAAGAGTCGGGGTATTCTCTTTAGTAAAAAAAGACTGTCTCATATTTTCCTTATTTATAGTAAAGTTGTAAGGGTTAGGATAGTCTAGTAGTCATTCTCGGGCTTTCTAGTTACAGAAGCAGTCAGAGTTTTCTCCTACTCTACTTAAAAGAAGATGCTTTCCCTTCTTTTGATTTAGATAAACAAGTTTGTTTCTTTGGAATCTTCAATTCTTTATGGAGTTTACCTCTTTTTGTAAGACAAAGAGTAGTATATAATAGGGTGAGGGATATAGTATTAAAAGTAGCAAAGTATTTTTAGAATGACTTAGATAAAGAAAGTGGATATAGCTAAAGTAGAGATCTATTTTCCAATTCCTAAAAGTCAAATCTTTTGTTTCTAGTAGGTTTGCTTTCTTTATAAAAACAAAGAGATAGAATGCCTTTTTGTATAACTAACTTAGATACCAAGGAATTAGGATTCAAAAAGGCGGGTAAGCTCGATGTACAAGTAAAGCACTTCCGACTGCTTCATATCAAATCTCTTAAGGCACGGTGACCCTATTAAGGGATCAAAACTTCTACTCGGTAAAGCGTCTGTGTGTTGTTAATTCAAAATTGCCGGCACTAAGAACAGCCATAATAGCGTCTACTCAACAATAGGGTACCTCAAGAAAATAAGACTTCAATTATTTAATGAAATGGCTGCTCTGCTCCAAAACAAATAGCAAAAATTGTTAGTTTATAAGTACGACTTCACCAAAGTAAATAGTCTATTGGTCCGTTATATCTATTATATCAAAGGATACAACTAGATTTCCTTGAACAAATTTGACAACCTAACTAACTAATAAGAGAGGCGTTCTAAGGGAATCCAAACGCGGATACAGCATCTACAATTATAGAATACTCTGAATAATATGAATTTGTTTAATTGCTCTATCTAATATTGGTTTGAGTCTGGACTCCGGCTGAGGGTTTCCCTATTGAAAAGGGGGCTATTTTAATAATAATAATATATTGTGATATAGAGGTTAATTAAATAATAGTAAGGTGAAATTGAACTTTAGGTGAATACAAGAATTCATGAGGTAAAGCAAAGTGCTCGAGTAGTGAATTCAAAAGCAGGCCTAATCCCGGTTTATAGCTTTTTTATTGGCAGTATTTGAGTCAAAGTTGTAAAGTGATTTGTACCTCCCAAAGGAAAGGGATAGTTCCTAAGATGAAGTCAGAGTATTCCGGGTTTTTCTTAAGACTGTATTTCCAAAGCTACAATACAAACCAATACCATAGGTAAAAATAAGTACAGGCTAAGCCCCAGAAAAATCTTATAAGCACAAATAAGCCAAGAGGGGATTATCCTTAAAGCGGAACTATATACAGAAAACTAAGAAACTAGAATTACTAACTAATAGGCTAGGCTAGAGACTTCCTAAATCCCAAAACAAGGTATACTAGGGATGCATTGTTTAGCAAAGTAAATAAGGGAAATCCAACAGAAAACTTTTTGTAGAATAAAGTAACTAAATACTTTTTTTATTATATAAAGGATTTCTCAGTGCAGCTAAACAAAAGTACAGGAAAAGTAGAGTGTCAATATAGGACTACGGTACATCTTCGCGTGCGAAAAACTTTAGAACCTTAACCCTTCAAGTATTTTATGCTATACTCGAGAGTCAATTCTTACACAAAAGAATCTTGTTACAAGGAAATACCTCTTATACAAGGGCCGAATACGGAGTTCCTTTTCAACAACCAGGAGTATTTAATATCAACGTAAAGCGCGGTTACTCAATAAAGGATACTTTATATAAACTAAGTCTTTCTAATCCCTATCTTTGGCTGGATTAAAGAAATTCAAATTCAGGGCGTATATTCAAGAGCCTCTAATTCCGGGAGTCAAAGCTAGCGAAAATTATAGGCATTAAAGTAAGGGGATCTAATAAGACACAAGACTCTTGTTAAGCGGAAACCCCAAAGGAAACCCGTCGAAAGTAATAGTAGGAGTAATATTAATGCCAAGAGAAAGGGATCCCTGTTCTATCCATGTATTAGGCCAGAAAACAGCCTGTACTTCACGAATATATAATACGAGCTCCAACCTTATCTTTAATTGCGTTCAATTTGCGCTGCTGGAAAGACTATATATATCTTGGTAATGACAAAGACCCTAAAATGGGTTGGATTCCTTGATAGTAAATACACTTAATTCAGTTCAAGCAAGATATAAACGTTTGTTTCTTGTCAAGTAGTACAACTAAAATACTTTCACTTTCACTCGACGAATAGAAATTTAGTAAATACAGTTTACTTGCAAAAATGAGTTAACAAAAAGCGGTCATACTACTTACAAGATTGAACCCTCACGATTCCCTCTAGTCAAACTTCTCTTAAAAGGACTCTAGTTTAAAGATTACATTCAATTTTCAAAGAAGACTTAACAATTGTCCTTTTTTAGTGCTTGGTTGAGAACTCCTTATGGAGTAAGGCTAAAGGAAAAGAGAAAAGAAAGCCCCGGCAGTTTCTCTTAAGGGTCTCTAAAAGTATTCCTTTCAAAGTGTCTGTACCCTATTTCATATATATATTTGATCTCCCCTCAAGTATTTTACTAAGGTAAGTAAGTGGCTTTTGTAATAAGACTGATGCTCTAAAAAGATGGCTTTATAGTTATTGTAGCCGGTATAATTGAACCTTTATTCATGTATAAGAATTCTGGATTGGAAAAATAGTAATTCTAGTTTTTATTCGTTTTGACTGAAGCTTAAATTAGAATCGGGAGTTCATAGTAATAAAAATTATACATAGAATTGAGAAGATTTGATAAGATTAGGTAGCAAGGATCTGTTTTCTCTTGAATACTAAAAGGCTTGCTTTTTTTCTCAATAAAAATATTCGTGATTACAGGGTATTATTTATTGAGTGATGTACTAATGAAAACTAACTCCCTTCTTTATTAAGGATGCGCTTTCATTTCATTCACTTTGGGTTTATATTAGGGCGTTTAATGTTTCGAGAGCATACTACGCATAGCTTAAACACTGTATATAATAAACTGCTACAAGAGTTCCTTTTATATAGGTCAGGGAAAAGCTCAAAACATTCAAACTGTTCTTACAATAAGGATGAAAGCTACCTGTAACTCATATAAAATAAATTGCCTTTATGGATCTTAGGTTTGAAACCAATCTCGGTATCTCAGACTTACACCGTCTTTAATTTATACTACAATAATGAGTAGTTTTGAATACAAAGTATATTCGTTAGATTTCTCTCCTTAAGACGAAAGCTGTATGCTTGGGCGAATGACGGGGATTGAACCCGCGTATGGTAGATTCACAATCTACTGCCTTAACCACTTGGCTACATCCGCCCCTATAAACGTTATTTACTAAGTAGAACTTGACTATTTCTATATAAACAAAGAATTATCAATAATAGAGAAGGAACTTCAAACTCTACAAGGATAAACAAACCATAATAGCTAAAAAGCGTACCTAACGTATGCACCGGGCCCTTATGAATGAAAAAAAGACATAACTGACAAAAGCCTTTCCCGGATTTGTTTGTCTATAAGTATTTAAGAAATATGAGTAGTAGTCCTCTATCAAGTCCTGAGTTTCTTGGATTTATAAAGTAGGCTTTTAGTTTCTTGGACATCAAAGGATCCAATTGATTCTTTTATCTAGGATATGAAAATCCCCTTTGTTGGCTCAGTGGGGAGCCCCCAGATTAGTACAAAGCATGCCTCAAATAGTAAATGAAAAAGCAACTGTCCTTGCTGACGTGATAATTCAAGAAATACCACAAGCAAGGAGCCCATATCCTAATTAGGAGCGCTGCAAGGAGTATAATACAAGGGGTTTCTTCCTTCCATTTTTGGATTGCAATAACATAAGAAGATACAGGAACCGCTTGGCAGGGGTAACCAAAAGCATAAGATCGCAGAATTAAGGTACGGGACATTAATAAATCTTTTTTTTAACAACGAGTAAGATTCCTAAAATACAAAGAACTTTTTGCTAAAATTCTTGTACAATACTATCGATCTACATATAGCCTACCTTATAGATGAGTGCTTAATTCCGGTTTTAGCTTATTGGAGAGCCCGGAGAAACTTTAAAGAAAGTCCCTCTTTCGTTTTTTTAAGAAGACCCTATATAGCTTATAATAATTCCAAGTTTAAAAAAATTCTACTCAGTTTTTGTCAGAAGTTTTTAACACGCTATTTACATAAAAAGATAACTAAGGGAGTAGGTTCAAATCCGGTTTACCTTCAAACTAAAAAGACTACACAATACCCAGTTGTATAGATTAGCACAAAAGGTACCCCTTTTTATAATTTAGAAGCTTTGAATAATATCCTTTATGTCTCCAGCTTGTGAGATTGTGGAAGATAAACTCTCTAGAAGATGGAGAAGGGCCCAGTGGCCAAAGAACCATGTTCAATTGCATGTCTAAGGAGGAAAGCTCGTTGGTATGCCCTAATGTTAAAAACTCTGTTAATTGAAGCTCTTGGAAGTAGCCTAAAAAGCAGCTTTCAGGACTAGAAGTCTTGTCAAATTCGAAGGTGTAGCAGAGCTATTATAATACAATACCAAATTACCTTGCTTTTTTGAAGCTAGTCCCTAAATACCAATCCTGGATGGAATCCCGTTACCTCTCCTTTTCCTGATGTTTGTATGAATATGCTACCTTTGGAGTAAGGGATAGAAGTAGCAACTAATATAACTACTGTACCAGGAATTTACATTGCTTCTTTCTTATGCTTAATAGATTCACTTTGTCATTCGCAGAGCTTATTAATCTAATAAGTCAATTTTGGCTAGAAAACCTGAAAAGTGGATACAATTCTAAAGAGTACTTTTTGAACAACTTGGTATAATACTGAGCTCCCTCCCATTAAGTAATTCAAATAAGAATGCATTTGTATTACTCTGGCTGCTTGTGAGGCTTGTAGTCAAAAGGGGGGTTCCTAAGGCAAGTTTTATTCTACTGAGTCTTTTTCCTACTATGTGTTTACCGCTTTTGTGGTCTCTTCCTTATTTTGATTGTAGACCAAGAGTCCGTATGTCTTGTCCTAGATAGTAGGAGTGGGTAGTTTCTTTTTTGAAGTTAGTGTCAGATTCTAATACTGGAAACCCGGACTTGTGTGTATGACGAGGAACTCAGTAAGGGTACGCTCTGCTATTTAGATCTATATTTGCGCTTCTTGTACCGATAAATAATATATAGCCAGCCAGCTTCGTCTTTCAAACAGAAGTTAATAAACAAGATATATACACCTAGATTTCCTCCTCCTTTTTGGTATGGAGTTTAAACTAAATAAAGTTATCGTTAGGGCTTTAAACTAGGCATCCCTTTAATATGTAGTAAATTTAAGAATTGCAAAAGCATAGGCATGTTTTCGACAAAGAGGAAAGCCGGGTCTTATATGAATAAATGAATAAAGAAGTAAAAAGTTGCTCCTGGTTTCCAAAGCCCGCTTTCTGATTAAGGCCCACCCCACAAGAATACCAATACGAGATCCTACACTTCAATTTGAGTATAAATTTCGAGAATATCTATATATATATTAGAAGACTAAAACCACTTTTGAGGATTTTGAATGTGCCAGTAAATTATTAATATAATAAAGGGGTGCTTGTATATAGATTATAAGTGTGAGGCTTGAGATTTCTAAATTCACCCAAAGACTCCAAGAACCTTGCGGCTGCTAAGTGGGAAACTCTCTGGATCGGTGATAGGAAAATACCTCATATTTTAAGGAATTTTATGAAAGGTTCCTGTTACCTTAACACTACAGATACTAATACGGGTTTTCCTTTGTTGTTGTACTTATTAAACACGGAAAACTTTGGGTTTTCTTACATAACATAAGACCCTTCCAAAGAAAGAGGGCAATGAGTTTCGCGGGGCAGTTATCCTATGATATAAAGGAATACCTAGAATAACTAACTGGAATAAGGAGGATTCTTAAGGAAATCCCGACCCCATTAAGGACAAGGACCAGAAAATATCCTTAAATCTAACATATACAAGAAGAACTGAGCAGTATAATAAGCTTAGAATAAAACCCTTGATATTTCATAATTTGTTACGTAATAATATATTAGCAAAATCAGCAAGACTAGAGATAAAGTCAAAAAGTCCGTATAGGAGATCCTAACTATAGTAAGGGATTACCTTATAAGTCCAACTTAGTGGAGTAATAGTTTTTTTACTATTCTATTTGCGCAAAGTCAAACTAAGGGAAAGTTTTCCATCATTAAGCACAGTCAGTCAGGATATATAAAAAATAGAAGGAAATTGTAGGATATTGGTTAGTGCTTTAGAGAAAATATAGCCTAAGTAAGATCCCAATAATTTGAATTAGCTTTTAGAAAAGAAAAAAGGGGTCTTTATAGTAGTAATTCAAAAAGGATAGTAGATAATTTCAGTAAGTTTCTAATAAATAGAATATTTGACAAAAGAGTTTCTCTTAAAACGGTTCAGGGTGCGGTACCTTTTTAGTTAATAAAATATAAGGGAAATCCAGCTAGCTTTCTTTATTACAGGCATCAAAATTTGCTGAATGCTTCGGATCTAGGATTCCCTTTGTAGCGCTCAAACTATAGGTGTTATACAAAAAAGCTTCGGTGTTTCCAGATTCAGAATTATCATGAAAAATTATAATAAAGAATACCGAGAAGTATAAGTTTTTTGGTTTTTAAAGTAGCGATCTACCGCGACAGCTTTAAGATAACTTTTGAAAACCTTTTTATATGAAAACAGCGAGACCTGTGAATTTTCTCCATTTAGATTCTTAGAAACATATATTGCTTACGCAGCTACTTATTTAAATAAAATCTAAGTTAAAAAATTTACTAGGGAAACGAGAAATCTACTATTTGGTCCAGTTAGTTTTAGTTAAGGAAAATTTGATTCATTCTTAATTTCCTATATAATACTTGGTTAGGAAGCAATTCCATAGGGGTTTCCCGGTATGCCACTTTTTTGTCAATCTCGTTGCTTGCTGTGTAATCAAAAATTAGTGTTTTGAGTTATCCTTTAAGTGTTTAGTGAAATTGCTTCATTAAATTAGGAATACTTTTTCTAGCTATGTTTTCAAGAAATAAAGTATATCTTGAAGTTTAAAAAAGGATTCCAACTACCTTTATCGGCCTAACATTTACTAATGTTCAAGAGCAAACATAAACCTGATTATAACTAAAATCTAAGGTTTACGTGCACTAATAGTAAGAGCTTAGTGGTGTGATCTTGAGCAAGTAAGTCCATAAAGTCTTTAAAAAGTTTGACTCTTACTTTAGTTACAAGTTATACGTATAAATTTCGTTTTTGTAACTTGCTATGTAAAGGTATACCCGCCTTATATAAGTACTAAAAACAGTACAATGAAATTCATATATAGTCAAATATCCGGGAAAACTAGATACGACTCTAACTAAGAGTATGAATATCACTCTGGAATAGTAATGTCAAGAATAACAAAGTAATAGTAATGTGTGAAAGCAGGATCTAAGAGCTCGAAGTTAAGAAAAAGCTTTCTAGTTTTTTAGTTATGGTAGAAAAAAGCTCTTCCTCGTATATATACTAGGAAACAAAGTGGATCTAATACCATAATTTTAAATACCAAAGACGGATTGTTCCCGATAATGGCCCTTGTTCCAAAACTAGAATTCCTATTAAAATCTTCTTTGTCAAACAAGATAGCACGAACTCACTTTTTAGATAATCAAATATTACTGAAAATCATATTTTAGATAAGTAAAGCTAGTAAATTAAAATGAAAATGAGATGCTCAAATTCCTCCCCAGCCAAGTTTCAGAGCTTTGACTAACCTAAGGGCTTTAGTTACAAAGAGAAAGATTTGCCGTAGTATTCCTAGAAGATAAGAATAACGGGTATCCTATATATAACTTACAGAGCCTTTCTTCTAAAACCTTAGCCTTTGAAAGTGCATATTTTATAAACTTTCTTATTGAAGTGCGATTTATCTTAGTTCTTTTATTGCTTGCACAACAATTTATATACCAATAAATAAATAAAAAAAGTAGTATATAAATTGACTTTGTTTAACTAAGAGTAATGAACCGGGTGAATTAGAAAATATTACTACAACTATATACTAAAATATAAAAGAGATTAAAGTATTTGCTTAGAAGTGGTATAAAACACTAGACAAAAAGTGTCCTCAGAGAGGGAGGGATCTCCGTACGTTAGATTCAACACCGAACTATTAGTAGGGGTCTCCCCCCGTCGGGGAAAGATGCAAGTGGGTCTTATCGTAATACAGTATATTAACTTTGACTTCATAATCATAAAGTTCTTAACTTTACAATTATGGGCAAGGTATGCATTTTTCAGTACATTAGGGTCCTTGCATAATCTAGTAAGGCAATTTTCTAAACTGAGTTTTTCGGTTTTACTGCGTAGGCTTCAATCTACAACTAAAGGCTCCCCGAGTTTATTAACGTTATATTATACTATTCTCGAAAAGTAGACACCTTTTTTAAGTAGGGTAACTTATTTACTGAAAAATCCCACTGAATTCATGCTTTTACAAACTCTCAGTTATCTTCTGCGTTAGTTAGCGCCGGCCTAGTTTACTTAAGGAGTACACCTTTTTTGTAGTTAGGTATAAGATAAGGATTGTACTTTTCTGGGGTTTCTCCTCAGTGAACAGGTTCGGGGTCTTACGAGTCATAAAAATATATAGTCTTCTTTACTGGGTTTCCGCTATTCAGTTAGGGATTTATAAAAGGAGTGACCCTTAGTGGCGTTAACATGATCTATCTTTTCTTGTTTTTGTCAAGGGAGTATAAGAACCCTATATCCTAGGATAAGGGAGACTCCATTCTTCGCTTTCTACTTTAACTGAAAGTATAGTAATCTAAATGTAAAATGGCGTATATAAAAAAGAGTCGCTAGACTTTTTCCCTAAAAATAGAAAATCTCATAACACTTCTTCTTGACTTTCATACTCTTTGAACTTACCCATAACTTGTTTTATTATGTCTATTACCTAGGCCTATTCTCTTAATCTTAATACCTTTTTCTTTTGAGCTAGACCCCCTCCTCCCTCCTTGAAGCAAACCCCTTCTTTCCAGTTTTAATCTTTTACTTCTAAATTAAGGATTTTGTATCTAATTAAGTGAGACACTTTTCCATTACCTTTAGTTACTCCAGAACACCCATTTAAAAGGCTAGGTTTTATGACCTGTGTTCCTTGTGCTAAACAAGTCAAGTATTCGTATAATAATATAGTAACTCTTTAAAGAAAGCAATCCCAAACTAGGACCCGTACCTTAACTAACCAAGAGTTTTTCTTGTATTTATGAGGATCTTAATAGTACAGTGTTTTTAACATAACAAATATGTTTTATCTGCCATGAGTGCTTTATAATCTATAAACTAGAGATTCACTTCTATTTGTTTGTAGGAGCTAGTGAAGGTTTCTAGCTCAAGCGGGAGGTTCCAGGTATCCAAAGGAATCGTGCTTTAAGAAAATAATTATAAGGGTTCTATAAATAAAATGAATGTGCGTAATACTTTTGGGAGTAATGTGTAAACAGAAAGCTAAATAAAGTTTAATTAAAAGGAGTGCCAAAAAGAAAACTTATAAATTCCCAAAGGCTTCGACTTTGTTGTTATAATTAAAAATAAAAGAGCGGTAACACTAGTAAAAGGAAAGTGAAGTCAATCAATTATATTCCAAGAGTTTTTCTGACCTTAAATAACTTTTGTATATTAGGAATCTTATTAAATTAAAGAATCCAATTTATTCTCTTTTAGTTCGTCTAGGACAAGTTATGTAATTAAACTATATGAGATACTAAGGTAAAGTAAAACAAGCATGATATACAACTAACTGCTGATACTTTATTATAAAAAACTAGTTAGAGCTGGGATTTCTATAAGTCAGAGAGTAGCTCACATCACATAAAGATATGCAAAATTATATAAACTTACAGGTCTCTCATATAGAATAAAAGAAAAAAATATTGAGTCTAGGACCTTTTTACGTGGTGTGCTATAACGAGTGCCCCTTTTAAACATGAGATTTTTCTTTTGATTTCATAACTTTTCTTTATTGAATCATGTAAGCAAATTACACAAGGTATACTCAATTATCCAATTAAGAGTAGAATTTTCTTCTTTTCAGCTCTGCTAAATAACATTTTAATTAACCAAACACTAAACTTCTTCCCTGTTTTCACTGGATATTAAGACCCTTAGGATTCTGTAGAACAGGGAGAGTACTTCCCTCCTTCCTAGGACGTATCCCTATGCTCGTATAACCAGGCCTTTTTGCGCCGGGGCTTCACCTTTATAAAAGAATCCCCCTTAAATTTTGAACTGTTTTTGTCTTGCAGCCTACTCTCATATGAGTTAAGGTTTTGTGCTCAGGTTATCTGTCAAGCTCCACTAACAGGCATTTTTAAGGCAATTAGGACCCTTTTGTGGAAAACATTATTACTAAATGTTATAAAGGATTAAAAAAAGTCCAGGAGTCTTATCAGGGTTTTTAGGTGTATTTAATACGAGGATAGGAGCTATGAAGATGACTTGACTTATAAGAGATCTTTGAGAGGAAATATAGTAAGATAGTTGGGCACACACCGAGTGTAGTAAGTAGGACCTTCTCTTTTGACGAGTAATCTGAGTAAAAAATTCCTATGACATATTATTCCACTTTTTCGAGTACGGATCCTTTTAATAGAGTATAGTATATTATAAAGCCACTCTTGTAAACGAGCATAGGTAGCTACAAACTAGATAAAAAACAATAAACATAGCTCACACTTTGTTTCTTAGTAGCAGAGATAGAGTAGATTCATTTTTCTCATCATATTTATATAGGATAACCTTTCTATTTAAGTGGTGAGCTTTTTAAGCCTCATACTGAAAAACTCCAGACAGTCTACCTACAATTGATTGCATTTGAACCCATGACTCCCGCCGTATGAAAGCGAGACTCTGACCGCTGAGTTAAGTAGGCCAAAACTATAAAGAAACCAGAGTAATACACCATTATATTAAAGATCTATTATATAAAAGCGCGAATAATGGTTGTAATTTCTAATTACCATGATTTTTAGAAAATAAAGTTTTTTAGCTCTACATAGTCAGGAATTCTCAGGATTACAGAAGGAGACAGTTAAAGTAAGTGTTTTACCGAGGCTCATATCTTTTAGTTGAGGATTTATATGACAAATCTAGAATACACATTGTTTAGAGATAAACTAGAAGTCAACCTCTTTTAAAATGATACGCGGTAATACATTACCGGCTGTGGAATACTCTAAAATACTGAACTTAATACCTGGAGTATCGAACAGGCAAGCTTCATCTAAAATATAGGTATTGAGAATAAGAAGAATAGTAGAGTAAAAAATATTTAACTAAAGAGGACGCTTATACCAGAGTATAAATTCATGAAATTTCAAATTAAAATGATAGTACTCACTTATAAAATAAGTTCAAACTAAAGGCCTGTTATCTCTCTGCTTTTTGCTGGTTGGTAGTAAGAGAGAGCTCCCGTAAAGAAAAAGCTCTATAAGGGAACCCTGGAATCAGAATCTTTGATCGGAAAGTTTCTATTAAATTGCTTTAGTAATCGTAAAGTATTTAAGTTATATCCCTGTTTTTTAATAACAAGAGCCTTGTACCTTATTAAGGAGTGAAGCTAAACGGGCCTTTATTAACTGACTAAAAGTCTTTCTTGCTGGATTATTGGGATATCTCTGCCAGTAAAAAGGTTTTTACTTAAAAAAGTAAACCCTCAAATTCCATAGATTAGATCAGTTAAGTTTTTGCGAGATCAAATTTATGACTTCAAACAGTTGCAAATGCTGTTATATATTTTTGAAATTACTTATATAGGAAGCGCCTCCTAAGTGTAAAGCTAACGAAGTTTGTCCTATTAATATTTCTAGAGTGTTCTAGCCAGTTCCTAAATGCTTGGGTTTTAAGTTATTCTAATTTGTCTCATGGGAGTTAGAATTGAAGTTTTTAGTATCTTGGGTTAGTTCAGAAGAGAATTAGTTTGTAAAAATAAGTCGAGGTTCCTTGACGTGATAATGAAAACTTATTCCGTAGAACTATGAAAAGCTGTGCCAGTTTATGCAATTTAGAGGTATATAGTTAAAGGCGTTTCTTACTTGCTTTTAATTATATAAAGATTTAACTCATTCGCAGTAGTAGCTCGCGGGGCTTCTTTGATATTGAGTACTTGTCTAGCATCTAGTGCAACCTATAAAACCTTAACACTGAATAGTTATCTTAGGATAAGGGACGATTACCTTTTTACACAGAACTCGACGAGCAATAAACCTTAGCTATAGTCGGTACTCACTGCTGCAAATACTGTATTTCCTTAATTTGAATCTATAAAGGCATCAAAACCTTTTGACTGGCCCGCGTATCTCTCTCTTGTTCACTCCATATGTACTTATTACTTACTAGAGGGATTTTTGCTCGCCAATCCTTTCCCAAGGATTCTTTGCGAATTTTTCCTAGGTATCCGGTTTTTTTTTTTTACATTAAGAGACAATCTAAATTTATGAATAAATTACTTATTTTATACCATCGAAGCTCTTTTTAGGAGATTCTTATATCCCAAATATAAGACTTCGCACTTTCCTACTACAAATAACCTAAGTTTGTTAGAATTCGATAGATTAAAGATCGGGGTCCCTTCCATTTAAGTGTGGTTTTGATAACATTTTATTTAATTAAAAAGAAATAAGCACAAAATTGATTGAGCTGCATATTATACTTATTCAAGAATTTCTAATGTATCTGGTTCGTGACATGTGTTTTTTTGTATTGAACCCTTATGAGTTAATGCTTTACTAACAAATCCCCAAGGTATGCTTATTGGTATAAGGTTTTAGTACAAAAATCTCAAAATTAAAGTCTCTTGCAGAAACTAGTACACAATATCTTTGACACTAGTATCCCATGTTGATTAACTAAACTAAATGTGAAACCATGGTATGGGTAGTTCGGTACTAAAAAACTGCTATTAAACTTAGAATTTTAGAGGTGTATGTTAAGCTTAACTTGGGGTTCTCCATATCAAAGCATGGCGGTAAATTAAATACAATCCTATTCTTAGATTTCAATTCCCCCAAGAAACATAAAAGCAATTTACTTTTTGAAATTCCAATAATCCTAACCATTCCTTATTCCTAAAGATTAAGCTTATTAATTTAAGGGACACCCCTCCGAGGACTTAGTTACTTAGTTTATAGCACCCTGTTCAATGAAAAAAAAATTTAACGTAACACTTTCTCCCAGACCTGCAGCTTATGAGCCTCTCTTCTTGGCTATACCTATAGCTATAGTTGTCTTATTCTTGTAGCTAAAAGTTTTATTGCCTATTATATCTCTTAGATCTCTTAGTAATTTAGTAACATAGTTCTATAATTAATAGTATATTATATGTATTGTCTTATATTGTAAGGGATATTTCCTCTATTTTCCTATATGGATGGAGGCACTGTAACCTAAGACTTTTCTACATCTTAATCTTAAGCTACACTTCTACCCAGGTATATAACTACGGACTCCTAGTATAAGAAGTCAATTCTGAAACAATTTGAAATATTTACTTACCGTGGTATAATTTGAAGTTTTTTTTGTTTATCTCGAGCTGAACGGATTTATTAGAGTCCTATTTATTAACTCCACTAGACAGCCTTCATTTAACTTTAACAAAGAAGCTCCTATCAAAAAAGGAAAAGGACTCATATTTTCTAAACACGCCACAGCTAGGCCCGAGGGGTCTTCAGCAACAAAGAAAATTGAATGTCAAAAGGGATGAAGAAATTACAATATCGAAGAAAGATAAGCAAAACGAGGAATCTGGTACTCAAATCTAAGGGTTCCTGATAATAAGGTATAAAATATTTAGATCTCTCCTTTTAGAAACTCTATAGTGTATCGGAAGCTTTAAATAATAACGTTAAGCGGTTTCTTTTCTAGGAATTCCTTGTCCTACGAACTCATAGATTTATACTATTTTGTATACTCACAAGCTGCTAAGGAAAACGTAGTCAATTTTATCTTCCGTAAAACCTCTTGACTTTCATAAGAATTTTCTGAGTTCTATACTAAACGCATTTGGCTTAAAAGACCAGACCGGTCCGACCCCACGGAAAATCTTAAATACTGTTAAAGTCCGTATTTCCTTAATAATAATGGGGTACTATTATACGGAGACTGCTAGGCTTATATCCTTACTTACATTACTCAAGGCTTTCTTTTTTATATAATGCATGCCATGAATAAGGAAAAATTTCTTATAAAACTTCTCTTGTGCTCGACTTAAGCTAAGTGGAAAACTTTATATAACAAGGACCTCCTATTCGAAAGGCTTTTTAAAGATAGGCCTAAATGCCTAAAAAAAAGAATAGTCTGAAACTCTAGACACGGGGCTTTTCTAACTAGAAAATGGGGCCAACAATAGGAAAAAAACCCCTTTATTATACCTTATATCAGTAAAATAAGTAAAGAGTTTACAAAAGGACATAAAGGAACACTTAGATGAGTCTTTTGGTGCTGAACAATACCTTTTCTTGTCAGTTTAGGTATCTTTGTAAGGTGTTTTTGTGATACTTATTACTATTCCTTTAGAAGGTTACTCCCTTATTATGGTAAATCTGTGAAGGCTTTTTAGTAATCCTGGTAATACAACTACCTAAATCCTTGTACAAAAAAAGAGCTGTTCGTATGAACGCTTCAAAAGGATTAAGACTTTATTTATACATAAAGAGACATATTCTTGAGGTTCTAAACATGAAACTTAGAATATCTTACTTAGTTAGATAGAAAAAATAAAAATATATAATATCAGGGATCTCCTATATAATGAATTAGCGTTATTATAACTATACCCTGAATACTTATTATTTATAAGTCCTGAGCAATTCTTTTTTGCTTCTAGGGATAAGGAGTCTCCGGTTGAGCCTCGTGTGATAATAGCAATTATAGATAAAACACCTGTTTGTTTATTAAAAAGGGGGGTTCCGTTGTTCTATAATATAACTCTAGTAACCTTTTAATTAATCAAATTCCTTATGGTCATTGAAGTTAGGATTCTCGATTTATTTATTATCTATGTACCTATACTAAAGAACTACTTTACTAGTCATTGAAAAAAAAACTATTCAAGGTTTTTACATTAACTTGATACCAACTTTATTTTCATTTCTTGCCTTAGACTAATTGATCGCAAGACATCGGAAATGCAACTGCCCTCTCTCAGTTGAGTTTCTTAGTCTTTATGCCTTACGTCAACCTTAAAGTAAATGGACTTAAACCATTACCTTTCTTATTTAAATTACCTTGCTCTACCTCGAATCCTTACTCTTATTCTACAGATAAAAGATAAAGACTGTAATTGACTAAATTAAACATATTGTTAAATCTTTCTATCTAAGTGATTCACAAATTCTTTACCTAACTTTCTTAAAACGAGTGTCTCCTTGTAATAAGGGGCTTTGAACCCACGCATGCCGCTCACCAGTGCTCTACCAACTGAGATATACTTTAAAACTACTTACTTTACTACTGAACTACATTAAGAAGTATACAGGAACAGGACGCAGGATGATCTAGTTCTCTTTGTATTTAAGTAATTTCCAATCTAAAGCTTGCCTTACTTATTCCATACTTGTTTAACTCCTAAATTCCTTACTTCTTCTTCAGACTCTTAGAATAGGAACTTAACCCATTGTTCTTAGTATAAATTAATGGTTTTTTGGGTTTTTTCAGGAATTCAAGGCAAAGGCTTGTGTTTGAAATCAGATTGAAGAGTACAACTATGCTAGCTAATAAAAGAGGTGTGAAGAAAGGTATTAAGATTAAAACTATGAATAAGAAAAGTACAGAAGTCAATTAATATATTACTATCTAATAAAAAAGAGTATACAACTACAATAGGAATACAATAGCTGTTAAGAGGATACAAATACAGATAGAGAGTAAGTAAGATTCTACAGGTATTGTTATCAAGAAAGGCATGAGTAAGAAACAGGGATTCTAAAATATAGGTTCTTTTCTTTGTAATCTAAATAAGTAAATCCTAATGAGAAGCTGGAGTCCCTCTAATTAATCAAAGTCAGAGGCAAGATTTATCTTGGCAAATTAATTAATTAATAGTCTTTCAGTTTAGTAGGATGGTAATAATTAAAAGCAGTCGATATCGATCTTTTTCAGTCTTATAAGTACTATGAGATTAGAACTTTTGTATTCTCTAGTAGTGTATGTATTCCCTGCATTCTGTACTCTGTAGCTTTAATCTATATAGCTTATATGGATACCTTGGGATTTGAACTCATGGATTACCAGTAGCTATTTAGTCTTTCTTCCGAAGAACAAGGCAAGCTTTAGTTTGTATTAGTAATTTGTACTATATTGTTTACTTGTTACAGTCTTCTTATCTAGTGTATCTATTGTCTTAAGTCTCTCTTATTAGTTCGGTTTCCTCTTGTCTTAGTAAGGGAGTCTTAACAGGGCAGCCTCTAGAAATCAAAGAAATATTTAGAAGTTCTGGTCAGTCTAACACAGAAGTTACCCGTCTAGAGTAATGTAGGGTATAATATTTTCTGGGATGGATATAGACCCCCCGCTCAACCAGAGCTATATGAGATCATTTCTTTTTTGCTTGGCAGTATTCCTTGCATTGAGCAGCTCTTAGAATAGCTGACTTGTAGGCAGAATGAAAGTTTTAGCAGGTTCAAATTCCTGTTCTGGCCTAGAGGAGGTTCTCTAGAGTTTCCTTAGAACTTAATAACTTAAGAACAAGACGTATTAAATAGATCGAGTTTCAGTCTCTGTGTCATGGTCCCCCGCACTCTCTAATATTTATCTCTCCTCGTAAAAAAGGTTATCCGCGTTAAGATTTCCTTGTACAGGAACTTGTCAAAATATCTTTTTCTTTTTTATTTAAGAGGCTTCCCTTCTTTGTAACAGGAATAATCAAAATACAGGAAGTAATTACATATTAGCAGATATGATATCCCAGTTTATGTATATCTACAGATTAGATTTAGAACCTCTTCCTTACTATATGTATATGCTGTGTATTCTATTATTAGGCCTGCCCCAAGAGACTGCAAAAGTGTTGCAATCTATTTGCCTAATTTCTCCTAATACCTTTTATTTGGTTCTAGAATTGAATAAGCCTTCTACTTTATAAACTCCAGCTTTATTATGCAATGAAATTGTGAAGGAATTTTGTTTTAAATATTAATTTTAGAAATTCAGTAAATAAGGATAACTACCTATGACTTGAGCTTAGGACTATATACCCTATTTTTTATTGTATTCATATACAATAGTTGATTGTACATCTAAAAAGAGTCCGGTGTACTCCAAGTTTTTATACCTAATCTTAGTTATCGCATTGTATCTAGTATCTAATTAGTATATAACTACCAGCATTCCAGCGATTAATATTACAAAGCGCTCTCTTACCATTTTATAACAGGAAAAGTAAAGGGAAGTCATATATAAAGGATATCGACACCCGTTTTTGCCAATAACTGAATGTTATCTAAATTCAGAATTTACGTATAGAAAGTTTTTTACCACTACAATTAAATAATATTTTATTAGCTAAGGCTGCCCAGAATTTTAACTAATACACTTATAATAGTTACAAAGAGCAACCCTTCTTCCGAAGAAGGCAGGAATCGTTGCTTAATGGTTTTTTCTTCAGAATTAAATAACCGAGAAAGTAGTGTAGCCTTTTTCTTTTTCATAAACAAGTATTTTATAAAAATTGATAGGATATATGGAGCAGAACTCAAATAGTTATGGGTCTATTAGTTAGCAATACCGCAATCCTCTTTTAAACTTTCTGGAGTTTTTTAATACAAAGTAGCTGGTGTTTGAATTCGGATTTCTTTTATATACTATAAATAAGTAAAGGGTATTACAAAAGTTATAAGTGCAAACGGCGCTTAGCGTAGGATGTGCCCTATTAGTCCCTTAATTTAATTGACAAAAGGTTTATAAATATAGTAGCCCCTCCGTATATAATATAATAGGACTCTAAATAAAAATAATTAAGTATTCGAGGACACAACCCCTTAATTACTACACTCAAAACCACGAACTCTTCGTTTCTATACTATTTTGGGAGGAAGCTTTCCTGAATTAAGAAGGGGATCCGTTAGACTAGATAGAAAATGAAACGATAACTATGCTCTATTCTTTCCTTGACGTTCCGTAGCTACCTTTGAATCCTACTGTAAGATATTTATGACATATCTAAATTCCAGGTTTTATGACAAGATATATTAATTAAAATTTGTAAGTGCATTAATGTTGAGTGGCGCCCTGTCTTTTAGTTTTCCGAAAAATAGATAGCTCATAAAGTCAATTTACTAGCTTTTTTAGTTGTTTTTATCTTGGGAGAAGACAGCATGGAAGTAAGTATAAATAAAAAGTCTATACAATGTTTACAAGGTCCATAACACAAATAATTTGTGAAAAAGAACCGCCCTTCGTATTAGTCTTAAAAATTGATTTAATAACATAGTTAAAAAAGACCCTTTATTTAAAGCTTGATCCGCTTGCCTCAATCTAAAAAGTATGTCCCCTCCTTTAAATTCTCTTTTTCTCTGTTGCCATATTTGATTTTAGATACTTTTCTTGATTTACTCGTTATTGATTAGAGGTACGAAGTTCTGGGGGTGCGTACTCAGTAAATAGAAACTACCAACCATTGCACTAAAAATGTTACAATTTTAGAATCTTTATTTCCTACCTACAGCTTCATTAAAGGTGAGCTCAAAATTGCCTTACAAACTTCCTTCCTTAAAAAGGCCAAGCTACCAAGTATTTATAACAAGAAAAATTCTATTTTGATAGAACACAGGTTCTTAAAAAGTCTCGCTTGCCTTATAATATGCTATCTATTAATAAGGGGGTTCTTTTAATGTAACATAATTTCGTGAGGCCGATAACTATAACTTAAGACAGAAGTTTCATTAACTAAAATCTAAAAAAGAGATATAACTAAATTCGAACTCATACATGCAACTTTTTGCCTAAGATTTTTATAAACTCAGTTTCAGTTATCAATTATTTGAAAAGCGTATCCCTGTGCTTGGGTTTATGAAATACCATTTCTTTTTATTATAGAGTTCGATCGAAAACCATACATAGCAATTACACCCTGAGTGAGATAGAACTACCGGTTCTAAGGGATCTAAACAGGTAGTTTAATAGTTCAATGGTGTTGAACGATTTCTTGGTTAATATACTTTAGGAACATATATGTCACTTTATATACTAAAAAACAAAGATTACAGATTTTCTTTGTCTTGTCCTGTTCCATACAAGGTTCGGTTTTGTTAATTACTTTGTCGGTCCAGGCATTTCATTAATTAGACATAAGCTGAGGTTCTCCTTTCACTTACACAAAACATTCTTTTACTTCATTTGAACAGTTGTTATATTCCGATTCAAGTTTAATTAAGCAAAACCTGTCAAATATTCTTATTGATAATCAAACCCTATAATATTGAGTTTCGATATTGTACTGCACTCCTGTTAAAAGGAGGCAATCTTAGGTGTTAATTTACTCAAAATACTGCAACCTTATTACTAACTATTAATTTAAAAAAGAGCAAGATCCCCTGGCCCGGGTGTATCTAAAAACGAAAAAGTTACGAGCTGCTTGCGATAGTAAAGAATGCGTCCTCATCTAGTACATACCTCAAAGTGACACATGAATTCTATATAAAATTATGCAAGTCAGAGGTCTTTCTTGACAGACTCTTTTTAAGGTATGAATGGGCCATCTTATGCATTTTATAAGGATTTCAAAAAATTGGTTTTTTGTTTTAGAGTTTCTCGGTAAAGACATGTAAGTACTTAGTGCTTTAATATATTATCTATCAAAAAAGGAAGCGTATAGACCAAAAAAATATTAACAAAATTTTCCTCTCTAATGCTCTAGATCTCGGTTCATAAAGCTTTTTGTTTAACAAAAGAAAACTCTACTCGATTACCTTATTTCAAAGTAAGCTTTAAAAAAGTAACTAGACTCTTTTGATTAACTAAGTAAGATTATCTTCTCGAAGATAGTATATTAATATTCCCAGTCTCTCTAACTATAATAGAAGATATGCTATATTCATACGCATACAAGACCCAATAATAGTGCTTTGAGCCTAATTTACTTATAAGAATACAAATTTAATAAAACTTGAGTTTCTGGATATGCTATCTAAAAAAAGGAATCTCGTAGATAGCTTTAGTAGGTCTCTTTTACAAAGGGTTCTAAACCAGGAAAAGTCAAATGATATAAAAAACCAAGTAGAGTCAAATTGACAGATTGAGAGGAACTTCTAAGCTTTTTGTAATTTGATTTAATAAACCTTACCTGATTGAGGTACACAACCTTAAGACGCCTAGTAAAGCTCTAATCACTATCTTTTATATATTTAGTACCTAACTTTTTCGCCATAGGTTACAAGAACAATGTGTTGGCCTTTATAGTGGATATAAAAAGAATGAAGGGAAGTCAGAATTTCTCGTTGGTTTAGAATCTAATATCAAGTATAGCAGTACAAAGACTAAACAACTTGCACAAAAAAGCTAATTTTATTATGGAACAAGCAAAGATTATGCTTAATTTCCGGTACAGAAGAGAGGTACACATTCACTTATTGTTTTAGCTTAGTTTTAGTAGTAACAAAAGACCGGATCCGATCTTTCTCTCAATTAAAACCTTATATAGACCTGCTTTGAATTAGCTACGTTGAGTCTCCTTTAGGCTCTCTATAGAATCGGGCATATGCCTAAAATATAAGGTTTTAATCAAAGTAGAATAGCTATTTATATTCATTTACACAATATTTTTATAGTAACGGAATTTAGATCACAAGAGCTCTCTGTCTTTTCCACTATAAGACAATTGGAATGGATAATACCAAAAAGTTTGAAATAGTTAACCGTTAACAAATTTGGATATAGTAGCATTCGGAAAGAGTAAACTTACCATTAAATAAAGAACCCTATACACTATAAGACCAACAGAATTTCAAATTGACTTCTCCGGAGAAACTAAATATTAAACTAACAGACCTGCTCATAACCTAACCTTTCAATTCTTACTGAATCCAGCGGCTGCACTCTATGCTAAATTCCTTTTTGACCTATTATCCACCCTGACTTATTGAGAATTAGAAGTTTTATAGAGGGTGTCCCTAGTCAGCGATACCATAAATACCAAGATTTACTGCTGTGGATGAAACTAGTTATGTTTGTTAGGAATACGGAATCACTTAAAGAAATGGATATAAAGATTCCGAATAGTAAGTTCACCCATGACAGAAATAAGTAAGAGAAAGCCTTGTTTACAGCATGTTCTTGCTTAAAGCGGCCCCTTTTTTAGATAGGCGCGCAAGGGTTCAAACAAGTCTATTTTCAATTATAACTAAAACACTAATCAAGAGAATTGCCAAATTAATAATATGAAAAGTTTAGTGTAACATAAAACCATACTATTTGTAGGAAATATATAATTTGAATGAAAATCTCAAAGTCTTTTAATACTAACGATTTCTCCTATATTATGAGAGTTGTAGTGAACTAAATCCCACCTAAGGAGATCATGAATTACCCTATCATTAAGTAAGGAATTCTAAAGTAAAGTACAAAAGAGTACCCTACCCTATTGCTGCTTGAACTGCCCCTAGTTAGCTCACAAAACTTATATTTATCCTAACTTTTGTTAAAGAAAAACCAGTAAGTAAGTTTCAATAGGACTAAAAACTTTCAAATATAATGTGACATCTCTAGAAAGGCTAATCCGCTTATTAAAGAGGGGGTCTCTGTAATTAAGCATACAAAAAGCATTAATATAGACGAAATAAGGACTAGATTTGTAGGATTTTACATCCTTTCTTGTCAAAAGAAAAGCCTAGAAGCTAAAAAAGAAAAGGTTAAATGGAAGTTGCAAACAGCTTAAGAGTTAATTATTCTTATTAATATACAAAAGTAGAAAATAATTCTACAGAGTATCCTGATTCCTTCAGGAAATGGAGCTAAATGCACTTTATCGTAGGCGTATAAATTTGTGATTATTTAGTATTCTATTTGACCGCCCTCAAAACTAGCAAATTATTTCTAGTTTACTGCAAGGGCCCCCGCAAATCAGCTACAAGGAAGAAGTACCGTGAAAGAAAAAAGGATTCTATGATTTAAGAGGTTTCCGTTGCTTCAATTTATTACGACACAGTAGGTGTAATACCTCTAAGGTTTACTACTAGAAAGTTTATACCCCCGGACAAGGTGCCTTTTTGCACGATTTCCTATTTATACTTATTATTACAAAAACCGGTGAGTAAGGCTTTCGCTCAAGAGGAATTCCTTTAGTTAAGTCGGAGTATTTAGTAGAACGCTCCCTTAAAAATCTTCTCTATTTACAATGTCCTCTAGGGAACTTAGTACAACAGGCTTTAAGCAAAAATCAGGATTATATAAGCCAAAGCATTCAAAGTAACAAGGATCTGGTCGGGGCAGGTAAAAGGCTTTTACAGGCATACTACAACAAAAGTAATTGCAGGGTTGCGCGTATATGTGTTCGTGATATTCCAGGATCTTGTAAGAAGCTTAATTATATAATTAAAAGTGAATTCGTTTCAATTAAAGAGAAGTACTTAACTAATGAGAATTTTAGGTTAATTACGTAACTGTATTAGTAGTGGAGGTGCCCATAGTATACAAAAGTTATAAAAGAATTACCCTCGCGTTTCATAACTAACTGCTGCACTTTTCTAATTAAGGAGTATTCTTGACTTTTCGTAGGCATCTTGAAACTAGAAAGATTCCTTTTGTCACAAGATAACTAACAACTAAAACTTTACTAAAGAGAGGTGAGTCCCCCCTTTTTCTTTCTGACTAGGACTTTTAAGAAACAGCTCGGTTTAGGATTAATAAAAAATTGTTGGTAGAAGGGTATCCTCTTTATTTTCTGGTTAAAAAAAGGGCTCTCATACTGTATAATTGTGAAAAAGGGATAAGAGAATATAGCACACAGCTTTTTGGTCAATACTTATGAAAAAAGTGCATATATGATTTTTCTTGGAAAAGACTTTTAAGGGTGCTAAGTAAACGCGGGGAAATAGATGGAAAGTCAAATCATATGTATTGGTTTTATAATCAGAATTTCCCGTCCTTTTTTGTTTCCTTGTACTGTAATCAGAGGTTAGGTAAGACTTTTTTTTAATTCATTCTGACTCTAGCTAGCATGTTAGCTAAGACGCTAATAAATGAAAAGTAAGAAATTGTTGCAAGTGTATAGGCAGCTGAAACTGGAAAGTCTTGAATATTAAAGATTAGCTTTGAATTAACTTAAGAAATTGAAAATACTTGAGAAGTTAGCAAAGGAATCCTAGCTCATAGCGGCTAGAACACGAACACTAGGTTTTTAATGTAATAGATCAAGGGTTCAAATCCCACCCTGTAACTATATCGAATCAAACCTTTGTTTTTATAAAAAAATATTTGTATAATCTAGAATCGCGATTAGTCTTGCTTTTATTCATACCGCAGGCTGAGAGCGCCTGATGGGCTTAATTTTAGAGTCTTTTCTACCTTTATCTTCCCTGCTTAACCTGAACTTGTAAAAGATCTAATCCTAATTCAAGGATCTGCGTCTTAGTGTCTTGCGAATCTCTGGGGATGACGTAAGCTGTTATGATACTTAAAATTTCCGCTTTACTCCCTCTAACTTTAAAGTTATACCTGCTATTAGAATAGAAGACAACCTTTCACGAAGCAGTCCCTCCCCTTTATTTGTAACAGGAGCAACCTTGGACACTGACTCGGCCTACTTACCTTAAACACACTCATTTTATCAGATAGACTTAACTATAAACTTGATATAGAATAAAGAATAAAGGACCTGCCTTTTTTTATTTTTAGAAACATTCTTTTATTTTATTAGCTTCTTTATACTCTAGCTTAACTTAAAAAAACTCCTAATCTGTATCATAATCATAGTCGAGATTTTACTTCAATTTGCTAGATTCTCTATCTCTGTATTTTTGTGTGTAGAATTCCTCCACTTATTAGGAAACTGCTTTCTGATATTTTTATTAAGTCTTTATTTCTTCAGTATTGAAAAGCAAGTACGGGTATATATAATATTAGTCTAAGTTTCTGATTCCGGATGTGATAGTAAAAAAAAGGATGTTAAGGCATAAAAGAAGTCAAGTTGAAGAGGTTTTTCTAAAGTAAAGGGAAGTTAGGCTTTATTAGGATTCCATAAAATTGACCATAAAACTGAGTAGATAAAGGTAGATAAATACAAGGAATTCTAAAAAATTGTTGGGCGACCATTAAAAGATATTTAAGTATATGAGTCAAACGTAATTCAAGTTAAATGTATCAACAGATTAAAAGGCATTTCAAGAGATAAACTTTTATATTGTTCGGTTCATTTTTTAATCCTTTTAAATTGGAAATTTAAGGAATTTTCTGATGAAGGGGAATTTCTCTCTTCAGCTTCTTCTTTTAGGGATTCTGTTGAGAAATATCAAAGAATTAGTAAAGGTCTACTCCCAAAGAGTTTTTTTAAGTTAAGGTATAGAAACCTGGTATTCTCATGAGGTTTGTATGCTTACAATAACCCAAACAGGTCTTCTGAAGTGAAAGTCTCTATTTTTTTTACTCCAGCTCTATAGGTATTCATTCCTCTAACACCAGTTCTCCAAAGGCTCTTTCTCGGAGTTATGAAGTCAAGTGAATTCCTAAGATAAGATGGACTGTTCCCCTTAGTCTTTCTCCTCTGTATTAGTTAGGGATTAGCACTGTGTTAGATAGGAATTCCCATACTGTCAGCTTATGGGGTCTTTAAGGTTTCCTTCTTATAACGGTACAACCCGAGTCTATATTACCAAAAATAGTTTACTTCTTGATTTCGAACCTGTATAGGAAATTTTCCTTATTGTACTCATTCTTTCAAACCTAACTATTCTGAAATCCTCAGCTTGGAAGCCTGTGAAGTACTTGTCTTCATAAGATGGGCCCAAGTGCAGCTAGCTAGGCACCACAGTTTCTTGAGGGACAGTTTAGACGGTTTATGAAAGAGACTCTGAATTCTCTTAAGGAGATTGAGTTGAGAGTCTATTCCTAGGTGTTAAAGAATTAACATCATGGAAACCAAGCTAGGCAGTATTGACAGTATAGTAAATTAGGATAACGGGATTTTTATTTTCCTTATAATGGGAAAACTGCTAATGGATTCTATGTTGTAAGGAAGTCTGTAAAGCAGAAGTGGATAACAGAGAACAGATAATTGTTGCTCTTAGCTTGTTGTTATGAGGTACAGCAAGCCGAAGCTAGTGCAGCTAGGAATTAGGTGGAGCAGAAGACTTTTGCTATGATGACGGCCTGTTAATGCTTTACCTCTGTCAACTTCTTCATTTCCTGAACCTGTCCATTTGAGTTCTTTTGCTTTTAACCTAACTCTAAATCCACTCACTTGTTCTAAACTAACTAAGAAGTGTAACTCAGTCAGGACTTCTTAAATCGAGAGGCAATGCGTTGGGAATTTCTTACACTGGAATAAAGAGTCTGTCTTTTGGCCATTAGGAAATTCTTAGAGTTCAACAGGTTTAGAGAGAGTCATATTTACTTTATTTTTTTAGTGGGACCGGTATCCTATTGTTAAAGAGAGCATGCTCTTGTTCGTGTCTAATGGGATAGCAAGCAAAGGAAGTCTAATACCAGAATACAGATTCTATAGTTTTTTAGGAACAGTTTCTTGAGTGAAGGAGAGGAATTGCTTTGTTGTTAGGAGGGGATAGAATACAGAATACATATTTATTGGAAGTATAGAATCTCTTCTTTGCTTTGTTGGATGGGACTTGATTGACAGTAAAGGGATCAAACTATAGTGTTCGATTAGAACCTTGTCTTGTATAGCAGGCAATTGAGTCTAAACAATACTATCTTCTTCTTGTAAACGAGCCAAAGCTACGTATGATCGAGAGGCTTCAATGAATTTTGTTCTAATGGAAGCTAGATCTTGTTTTCTAGTATTCAAATTCCTCTTTGCTTTTTTTAGTAAAGTCAGCCTTTAAACTAGATAAAACTTCTAGTGACAACTTGTATTTTTTCCTTAGAAGAAACAAAATCCGGAGGATTCCTGTGATGATAGAGCCTCCTGTATCTCCTATTTGAATCTGAAACTGGGCAGTAAGATTTTCTTTTTTGTAATTGTTACAAGGAGCTTAGCGCACGAAAATGCCCTGGAATTGAAACCTTGACTTTACCAGAAAGGGAGTCTCTTTTAGTAGATGAGGTTCTCTGATTTAATAGTAATAACTGTTAGAATAGAACCGGCTGGATAGTCTAATTTAACGTTGTGCTCTAAGTTGGATGGAAGGTTTTCCTTTACTTTTTGTTACTTTAGATCGGAATAGCGTTAGGAAGTTCTCTATTTAAATTCACCAGTATTAAAGGCACGCAAAAGAACTCTAGAATTTCTTTATATAAGAATAAAGGTTTATTGGGATACCCCGGGAAGTTAAAGAATTCTTTATTGTAAGTAGATCTAGTGAATGGAGCTCCGCCATAATAAGAGTAGTTTTTGTAATTATTATTACATTGCTCTGTCCTATGCCTGTAAGCTGTTTAGTAGGGAATTCTATATAGTTACCTCAGCCTATTTTCCTTCGGTGGAAATTCTGCCTTGAAAAGAAACCCATTAATTAAAGGTACGTAAAATTTTGAGAATAACTTAATTTGATACATAAATAACACTAAATTTAACAAGTATGATGAGTTTTTGTCCCTTATACAAGATAAACCTCTTATGTGTAGTGCAATCTCCTATTGTAAAAAGCCCTCCTTGGCTACGATTTCCTGCAGTTCTGTATGAAACCTCTCGCAGCAAAGACGGATATTTCTATAAGTAATTCGCAAAAGTTCTTAGATTAACTCTTTTTTGTCACTGTGCTAGTTACATGGGCCCCCTTATTATTATAGAGTCAAAGTTCTCTTTAATTTAATAGCTTATGAGGGTGGGGGAGGGATTAATCGAAAAACATAGACTTTCCTAGAATTTCTAGAGTCAAGCTTAACCTTCTAAGGTTCCAGAAAAAAGAGAATGAAACTGAAAAGAACGAAGTTAGCAAAATGCAAAA
Source organism: Pelargonium exstipulatum (assembly GCA_036897565.1). Classification (NCBI taxonomy): domain Eukaryota; kingdom Viridiplantae; phylum Streptophyta; class Magnoliopsida; order Geraniales; family Geraniaceae; genus Pelargonium; species Pelargonium exstipulatum. The sequence continues at coordinate 861 of JAYMTG010000007.1, read as the reverse complement.
GAAGGGGAATTAGCATTAAGAAAGACACAGATGTTGAAAAGAGACCTATACTCTCTGATTGATGTAATGTAGTCCACCAATTGACCGAAAACTTAATGATTACTATGTCGAGTAAACCCAGAAAGATGAAAAGAGAAGCCAGTTCGACGGAAAGCTTTAGAAAAAGTAGCGCACCCAGATAAATAAAGAATAAGAGTAAGATAGAGATTATGCGAGCATCCCAGACCCAATAGGTGCCCCAAGTTGGTTTTCCCCACAAGCAACCTGTAATTAAGGTCAAGAAGGTAAAAAGAGCCCCTAGCTCTATTCCAGTTCCAACAAAGCGAAGATAAAGAGGATGCCTTCTCACTAGAAAAAAGCACGTATTTATACACGTAGTGAGATAAAGAAGAATACTCATCCAAGCTGCAGGGACATGTACAAAGAAAATCACGGAATTTACACCTTGCGTCAAATCTTGTGTTGACGTAAAAAGGCTTAAATAAGTAGCCATTACTGTTAAAAAGAAAGATAATCCAACGTAAAACTTTGCATATCTTTTTGTCTGTAACATTAAAAAAAGGGGGAACGCCATACTCTAAGAGCTTCTTTTCAATTTTCGGCTAGAAAGGAAACTTTACTACTTACTACGAAAATAAGTGAAATAAAAAACTATTTCTTACTCATCTAAGTGATTCTATTGATTCTTTACTTAACTTTCTTAAAACGAGTGTCTCCTTGTAATAAGGGGCTTTGAACCCGCGGCCATCTGGTTCATCCGACAGTGTGATGGTATAAGTAATTCTTCTATTTCATTTAAGCAGATTTTATATAACCCTTTTCCAGCAAAAAAAGCAAGATTTCGTCAAGTTCTACCGGACT